>PVKA01000185.1:0-244902 GCA_004027165.1 Ctenomys sociabilis
CTCTCTCTGGCTCTCTCTCTGTCTCTCTCTCTTTCTGTCTCTCTCTCTGTCTCTGTCTCTGTCTCTCTCTCTCTGTCTCTCTCTGACTCTCTCTCTGTCTCTCTCTCTTTCTCTCTGTCTCTCTCTGTCTCTCTCTCTCTGACTCTCTGTCTCTCTGTCTCTCTCTCTGTCTATCTCTTTTTCTGTCTGTCTCTTCTGTCTCTGTCTGTCTGTCTGTCTGTCTCTCTCTCTCTGTCTCTGTCTCTGTCTCCGTTTAAGGGTCTCACTATGCTGCTCAGATTCATAGTGCCCCGCCTGTTTGCAGCCCCTCCAGTGCTGAGATTACAAGTGTGCACACCTGGACTAGATTGCCAGCTCATGAGCCTGTAGCCAGCAGTGCATGTAGGACCAGGGATCAAATCCCAATTTCTGAGCTGGTCTAAGAAGTCTGCTGAGCAATCTCACTGCCTCTCTAGGGTATATATGTTAGAAGCAAATGAGAAATTTGTATTCAAGCTGTTGTTATCTTAATACTCCAAGATTATAGCAGAACTACTATTTTTGAGACAACAATATGCAATGTAACTATTGTTGAGTTCCTATCATTTGGTTTAGTGAAATTATGTATTGTTTGAATTATTTTCACTATGTTTTGTACTCTCTTTAAAAAAAAATAAAGAGTCTTGAGACCAGGGAGATGGATCAGTGGAGTAAGCGCTTCCTTGGCAAGTGCAAGAGCCTGAGTTCAATCCCCGGTTCCTCCAAAAAAAAAAAAAAAAAACTCTTTATAATATGTAGTTATTAAATGCATGGTTCATGAGCAGTAAAGAGACTCTTCCAGACTCTGAAACATTTTTTGAATTCTACAGCCCCACTCTGCATGTGTCTGGATTTCCAAAAGTTATTAGAGGAATCCATGCCATACGTCCACCCCTGTGCAAGTAGGTAAGGCACACTTAAGTCCTTCTCTGCATCTGTACTTCTCACTTCACCAGCTGACTCCCAAATAAAACTAGGCTCGATTCCCAGTGATTAGGGACATCTTTATTTTGGAGTGAGCACATAGCTGAATGCTTTTAGCTACCAGGAGGGCTAGAGAAAGGAGATCAGCAGGACTTGATCCACAGGCGGTCTTCACTGTGCATCAAAAACCTTTTCTAGTTCCTCTGGGAAAGTTCTATCAATGGCTCCTGGAGATTTGGTACAAACTAGAAACCTGTGAGCTTTCTGAGGTTTAAGACAAGTATATGTCCTTCTGAGTCAGTGCTCTCATTCTTAAACTTTTGTTTCTCTTTGGGAAAATAAATGCTTTGGGGGAGTCAGTTTGAGTTGGAGGGAAAGGAGGAGAAAGAAATCATTGAAGGAGGGTTGCTTGGCTGTGACTTCAATCAAAGTTGGGAAAGGAAGAGAATCAGGAGAGAAATGGGAGATAAGCCAGAGAGCTACATGGATAAAGATGGGCTAAAACCCACAGGAAGATACAAACTTGAGGGGAAAAGAAGTCAGGAGAAAAGATTTCGTATAACCTGGCATTTGCCTTATCTTTGTTGCCATGCACCACATTACGTATCATGTCAGCAATTGTGAACATGCTAGCGTGAGTGAACAATGGGAGTCTTTAAGGCTACTTCTTTTCTTTTTCTTTAATTGAAATGCCTCTGGCTTAACTCTGTAATCACCATGTGTAAGAGTGATTTTGTGTAACATTAGAGATGCACTGTGCACAAGAGCATATATACACTTTGGGTTTGTATCATTTGTAGATTATCAAAGTGATGATGATTATATTATGACCCTTATTATGTGGCACCTTATTTTGAGTTGTAACTACATGGTAGATCTTGTACCAATAATGTAGTGAAGGAATATTAATGCCTTCAATTTACAGATAAAGCATTTGAGGATTGAGCTACTGGCCAACGTCAGATAGCAACTTCTCCACCCCATATGCAGATGTGCCCTGGTACTGGGTAAAAATTCATACAGGCAGATTTCAAACACAAGTTTGGCTCCACTGCTGGAGCCTTTGTAGGTACAATGAGCTGCCTCATTTGAAGAAGAGGTACTTCCTGAATTACAATGCAGAGGCTTCTACTCACATTTATTGCCATTGTTCTACAATAGAACATGGGGATAAAATAGTACATAACAAGCACATGGGTTTCAGCTGAATGATTTGAGTAAAAGCATAGCAGTACCATTAAGTAACATTTTTAGAAACTTTATTTCAATGAAACAGCCCCTTAATTGAGGCAAATTCAAATCAGCATAGTCATTGTGATACAGTGGGTTGACTGTATTAGTCTCTTACATGTAATTAGTGTTTTTAGGACTTTGCCTATCTTTTTGCTAAACAGATATTATTCAAAGCATCTGATCCCACACCAATAATATTTATAGCCTTCGCAATCTTGACTTTCCAACCTACAATTCATCCTACCCACCATGGGGCTAGAGCAATCAGTCTGAGAATACTCTTTAACCAACTTGATTTTGCAAATGCTAAACATTTTTTCTACCGTGTGACTTCCTAGTTTGCATCTCTTGAGAGAAAGCTACATTTTCTGAGCTACACAAAATAAACTCGAAGTACTAAAAGTCTGCCCTAATTTACAATTTGAGTTTGATTTTCTCCAGCTCCCAGTAGCTATCTTTTATCCAGCTAAGGGTTTTTTTCTATGTGTATTTATTTAATAGATACATAGACTTCTATGCTTCTTATTCCTAAAAAATAATTCATATTTTAAGGTAGCACATGTATTTATCCACTAATTAGTCAAATGTTTAGACATGATTCCTTTCTTATTTTTTCCATAGTGTTTGGAAAATATTATCTAAGTCCAAATCCTATTGCTTGCATTAATTTATCTCCCTTGTTTGTTTCCTATGCATCAATATTCCTTCGTACTTGAACTTTTATCACTATATAATATCTCATAATAGAGGCTCCAGAGCCTTAATGTAGTTGTATATGAACACTGTTACAAACACCCAAGTTTCTCATTATTAGGTCTGGGATGACACCTAAGATTTTTGCTGTGGTTTAGATCTAAAGTGTCCTTCAGGGCTTATGACTTGGGGAAGACGCATGGGCCAGGGGGACCAAATTCCCCAGCGGGTTCACCCATTGATAAACTCATAAGTTGAATGTGTTTGGAAGGTGGGACCCAGGCAAGATGCACTGCTGGGACACGGCCTGGAGGGGATGCTGTGGTCCATAGCTCCTCCCTTCTCTTTCTCTTGCTTGTCTGCCATAAGATGAGCAGTTTAGGGCTTGGGAGATGACTCAGTAGAATAAGTGCTTGTCTGGCAAACACAAGGGCCTGAGTTTTGGGGAAAAAAAAGAGCAGCTTCACCCCACCAGATCATTCCCCGTGCCTTGAAATCTAGGTTCAGAAACTGCAGACTGCACCTCTGAAACCAGGAGCCAAAAACCAATCTGCCTCCTTCAAGTTTTCAGTGTCCAGCATTGTGTTGCAGTTCAGAGAAGAGCTTACTAATACAATTACATGCTCCTAACTAGTTCCCGGGAAATGCGAGGTGCACTGTCCACACCTCGGTTGTTCAGGTACCACATAGCACCTTTGACATGAGAAACACAAACTGCCTTGTCAATAGTGGGTGCCCAGTGTGTGTTTATTCATTGAACACTCGCAACTAAAACTGCAGATAGGGATGAATTAACTCTGTGAGATCATATTAATAGTCAATAGAAAGGAGCTCCAGAGTATTCCCTCACTAAATTTGGTCATATTAGTCAGAATATGACACTATGATAACTTGTGTTGGAGCATAGCAAGCAAACTTTGTGTTTCCTCTCCCCTCCCAAAGATGCCAATCAGACACCTAAAAGTCCACCTTGGTTAAGGCTCATGAAAAAATAAAGCGCTTCTTTATGTTAACATCTTTATGCTTTTAAACTCCTATCATACCAAGAGAGAGGCTCTTTCACTTCCTCAGGAAAAGGTAACTCACACTGTGTGATTCAAATGAGAACTGGTTCACACTATGGGACTTAGAGATGTGCGGTCATGGGCTTGCCCGTCCCTGGTCATCATGACTTCATAGCTGTACTGCACTTTTGGAATTGCACCTCGTATCACAAGGATTACATAATCTGTGGGAAATATTGATTTCACCGAAAACTAATCAAAATGCTCTTATTTAAGCCTGAATTTAACCTTTTAAATAAGAACTTTCATTTTTTCAGACTGTCACTTTTTTTGATGACAACAAAAGCCATGGTCTGGTGTGCTCTCTTTTTCTTTCTGCCCTTACAGTTACAAAGGTCCACATGAAACCTAGGTGTGAAGTACAATAGCGAGTAGAGATATTTACTAGCCTGACCTTTCAAAAAATTCTTTTGAAACATTCGGCTAAGCCGGGCTAGTAGCCTACTGGCCCAATAAGATAATAGATTCAAAAACATTCTATAAAAGGGTCAGAACGTACACGGAGCTGGGGTGATAGCTCAGCAGCATAAGCACATGCATGGCAAATGCAAGGTTCTGAGTTTAATCTCCAGTGCAAAAGAGAGAAAAAAAAAACAAAACACATACCTTGAAAATAAAACAAAACTACTGCTGCAAATCAGAAAGATAATCTGCTTCAAATACTTTTGGGGGTAAAATTCTGTCAGTAAAGATAAAGCAGAAGGGAAAGAAAGGAAAGTTTTGCTTGACCTCAGCCTCATAAACCAGTATTTTTCCAAAGAAAGGAAAGCAGAGTGAAGACACTGAGTAAGGTTCCAGGCTTCTTGCCCACCTTTCCCTGATGAAGACATATATATTGCCAATGCTGTCTACAGGATGAATATGCAAGGACCAGCTTCTGAGCCCTAGCTCTCCATTTATATCTCAGGCTTGATTAGTGAGTAAAATACTCAAGATTCAGCTTTTTTTTTTTCTTGACCAACCACTGAAGGATGACTTATTTAATGAGTCAAGCTTGTTTCCTTTCCCCTTTCTTCTTTTCCTTCTTTACTGCCCCTTGCAGGCATAGTCAGACAGGTTTTGAAGTACTAATGATGATTAGTTCATTTAAGCCAGTGCAGACCAACAATGGGTTTGAAATGTTAATCAGATGAAGAGCTTATTGCTAAACAGCCCACAGAATAGCAAATGAACCAGGAAAGGAAAGCAAGGAGAAAAAGAGGCTGAGTGGAGATTTGACACAAGCATTTTCAGCTGCTGGGTCTCTTTGACGTGTGAGTGGGACAGATGTGCTGCTCTTCTCCTGAGAGAACCCTCTTGGTACACAATAGTGTGCTGATTAATATCACTTCACTCTTCCCTTGAGAGGAGCAAGCCTGGCTCTTTGTCACTCTCTCTGTGGGCATCATTGGATCCTCTCCTTCCTGCTGGTAGGGAACCAACATTCCATTTTTCTCCTCTTTTGCCAAATCTCATCTCTCAGAAACCCATCTTGCTCCTGTCACAGTGGCCCAAACTGAGTGTCCCAGGATGATGGCACTTACATCATCCTTGTCCATACAGTAGATTTAAGCACTAATGCCAAGCAGACACATGGGGATATGAGCTTAGCCTCCTATGAGGGTTAGGAGAAACCCGTTCAGTAAAGGCAATGTTCCCTTCCGTGCATATTGCCGCTGTGTGCCAGGGCAGAGCTTTCCAGCATAGCTCTCTGAGGTGGTGGAAATACCACCCACATGTGCTCGCCAGTGTTAGTCGTACTAGACACGCGTGCTGCAGAAAAATTAAAATTTGTCTAGGGAAACAGAAGAAATCCAATTTTACTGCTATTGAATTTTAATTAATTTGAATGTAAATGGCTACTAGTGGCTAACGGCTACTGTATTAGACAATGTTCCCCTCAAGAACCTAGATTAACCTTAACCCTCAAAGTTTGGCCAGCCAATTAGAATCATGGACATCACTTGGGACTCTGTTAGCAATGCCGAGCCTGGAGATCGTGCATTTAGTGGATCCCTTTCCGATGACTTGTGAGCACAATGAATGTTGAGAAGAAGCATTGCTCTGGAGCCTGGGTCAACTGATAGACATATTAAATCAGATAGCTTTCATCAAATAGCAGAATAATGATTATAAACTGTCTAGTTATCTGCTTCATTTATGCCCGGGAGATGGCTCAGTAGAATAAGCGGTTCCCTGGCAAATGCAAGGGTCTGAGTTCAATCCCCGGTTCCACCAAAAAATAAAAACAAATATAAAATTATATTTTCTTTAACATATATTGGAGATTGCCTTGTTTCTAGACTTATGAGAACCTCAGACAGTAGTTGGGGGCTGTGACAAAATGATAGTGTTGATACTCCCAAGAGAATGGAAATCTGTTCAAGAAAACAGTAGGGATTTGGTAGGCGGGCCTCAATACCACTTCAGCTAACTTACTGTATGTAAGTTCAAAAAACACATTCATACATAAATATGATGCTATGTTTGCAGTGTTTTTATCCCATTTGACATATGGAAAAATACTTGGTGATTTTTCAGCATGCGTGATTTCTGAACATGGTTACACCGCTTGGGAGAGCACTGGGACCAAAACGCTGGCTGCTGCAGTCTTCCACTCACTCCAGGGTGAGAAGAGCCAAGACAGCCTGGTTTTGAGAATGTCATTTGAAAGGATTTGGAAACTAGCTTTCTGAAGAATTGTAAGCTTGCCTGCAAGCTATAAAAATGAAACAAAATATTACACTCAAGATAGATTATCTTTTATGATATAACTGTATGAGACATTTTTTTTTCTGTTATTTTTTAAGGGTTTACAGGGTGTTCAGGGTTTCACTATTAGATCAGATTTCTAGTGATCTGCCTGTTTACAGCCTCCCAAGAGCTGGGATTACAGGCATGTGCCACCACACCCAGTCTTGTGTTAGACATTTGGACTTTACATTTTATTCAATAGGGCTAGTTGTGTGTTACTCTTTCCTCCTAGAAAGTCAGGAAAACTTAAACTATTTTTAAAAACAATTTAAAACAAACAAAAGACAAAAAAATCACACCTACTCAACAAATATTTCAAGTACTTTCCAGCTGGGAAAATCTCAGACTATAACTCTAGCTTACCACATTATGAAAGGTCAGGCTGGGCACATTAAATTTGAGGAAAATGGAGAGCTGGCTAAGCTCCTTAAGTGTGGAGGTGGAAATTTATGAGTCTATACATGGAAAAATCATCTAGTCCAATAACAAGCTTGCAAAGTTGATACCTCAAGAGATTGTGTAGGCTGGTATTGCAGTAACAATTAAATGTGTTGCTATAAACTTATGGATGACCAATCAGAATTGGAGTATTAAATAAATCTGGGAACATTTGGATGCATGCTTCACATTCTAATACTGACATGACAGAGAGAATTATTATCCACCAACCATCCTGAATTGTTTCTGTCAAATTTCAGTTCCGGCTAGATATTCAAGACATCTGACTTTGTGAAAGTTCTCGTAGGGGCTGGGGAGACGGCTCAGTGGAATAAGTGCTTCCCTGGCAAGCACAAGGTCCTGAGTTTAATCCGAGGTTCTGCCAGAAGGAAAAAAAAATAATTCTTGTAGTCTCAGTAAAGATTCTGTTTGGTAGAGGGTCTCACTATGCAGTTTGACTCATAGTAATCCTTTTGTCTCTGACTCCCTAGCACTAGAGTTACCGACATGCACCACCACACCAGTTGCTGTGGCCAGCTCAGCCATTGGGAGGGTGTGGTGTGCGGTACTGGGAATCAAACCCGGGTCCTTGTGCTTGCCAGGTAGATGATTATACCACTGAGCTATCTCACTGGCCTCTGTCAAAATTCTAATGTAAATTAAATATTACATTATTAGGTGTCAGGGAGTTACATCTATTAAGCTTCCAAATCATTCCAATCATGATTCCTGCAATCAACATTCAGACTGGCAAACACATATTCCTAAGTATTTTTCCATGGTCTTGCAATTCTACATCAGGTGTGGATAGAAATGTGGAGACTGATCTGCAGTTCTTCTTTGCTGTGTGTAGTTGCCTAAGTCTCTTACTGACCTTGCTTTAGCTCCTTACACTCATTTTATTAATGTTTGACTGACATCTGTAGGGGCCTCCTTAACCCAGATCAGGGGGTGACACAGCTGGCCGACAGCAGAATGTCCACAAAGCAGAACGAGACCTTGACTCCAGACTTAATGAAGAGCAATTCTGCTCCTCATTTCTTGCTGATGTCCTAGGTGCAGGACAATGTCTGGTTATTTCCAAAATACGACAGTTCACTCTTGATCCGCTGCTGTCATGACTGCCACTCGTGTTGTGTGGCTCTCTGCTAGGGGTCCTCTTCTTCTCTGACACACTGGCTCTGAGAAAATGAAAATCTCAAGCTCAGATATCCTCTCTGATTCTGTTAGAGAAAAATATCCTAAGAGAGAGAGAGATGACATTCTCTTCTTTGAATAATTGGGGTTAAAAATGATATCTATTTCTGATTTCCTGGAGGAACACAATGTATATATTACTCATACCTCTTATGGCGTGTCAAATGGGATTACATTTCACTTTTCATTATATCTCTCTGTTTTCATCTGGTTGTAAATTTGGGGAAGAATGTCCAGGGAATGAAAATTAGCATTCCCATTCTTTCTCTAGAATATAAAATTTTCAACCGAGCATTTATGTTTTAAACTTTGAAGCTGGATTTTTTAAAAAGTAATATATCTGTACAATTTATTCATTTACTTAACCTCCCTGTGCCTCAGTTTTATCATCTGTTAAATGACAAATGAATGTAATTATACCTGCCTCCTAAATGGGTATGAGACCCTCAAGAAGTACATGTGAGACCTTTTGTTCAGTTCCTATTGCACAGCATGTTTGCAGCAAATTATACTGATCATTTTAAAGAGTATTAGTCCTCTGATAATGGAATGTTTATTCACATTTTAGTTCTTATTTTTATTAGTATAGGCTTGCAGTGTGTAGAGTTTACATTTTCGTGAGATGTTGGTGCATGTGCATCACACACATTGCTGCCTATTTTGTCCCCTCCTCTTCTCTCCTAGCCCTTTTTCTATCTCTTGATCTACTTTCCACTTGAGAAAGAGCTCTGGGGCCTGCAGATAGCTCAGTAGAATAAGTACTTGCCTGGTAAGCGCAAGGTCCTGAGTTCAATCCCCAGGAGAGAGAGAGAGAGAGAAAGAGAGAGAGAGCTCTGTCTCTAAATCTTATCATTTGCCTTTTCTGTTGTTCTTTATTATTTGGGTTTCTCACATAAGAGAAACGTGTAATACTTAGATATCATGAATTTCAAGATTAAGTTTCCTTTGGCCAATTTTTGCTTTTAAAATCTCATAAGTGCCTAGAAAGAAAAGAGACTTATCCAATTCAGCTTGCATTGGAGATCAAGAAGTCCAGAAGGTCTCACTTCCCCCCAAGAGAAATGGCTGAAGAACAAAAGAAGAGGCTGCTGTCCTAGGATAAATGAGGAAGGCCCACACTGACCTTGCAAACAACAGAGGGCACTCCCTGGGACAGTTATTTTACACCAGCTGTGCTATGTTACCCAGAGAGATAAAAGTGAAATAAAGTCCAATATTGATTAAGGTTATAATTGCAAAACATAAAGATCTTAAACGGATGCTTTGGGAACCTAATATATTCTGATGTTCTTGGGTTTAATATGGTAATAAATATTGAATTGCCTCTACTTATATTTTATGTAATATATAAGGTTTAAAAATGCTACATATATAAATTATTGTTCTGGATAGTCTAAACAGTTGAGTTCAAAGCCACTGTTATTTATCTTTATGTCCCAGCCTCAATGAAGACACACACACACACACACACACACACACACACACAACATTCATGCCACACATACTAGTTGCTGAATATTTTTTGTATCACAATAATCTTTTTCAATTATGAATATGTTCATTGCTTTCACTGAATCCCCCTCTGTCTTTAGTATTCAGTAGTCTTTGCCCAACACCTGTCACATGAAACAGCTGTTTCTGTTATTCTTTTAACAATGAACATATAACTAGGATTGATAGTGCACCCTCTCCTACCTTTTGTGCACTCTTCTGCTGCAGCCCCTTTCTAGCTCCATGGCTGCAGCAACTCTGTCTGACCTTGCAGCTCACAGCACCGCCAAGAATGCATCCACCTGCTTTCTGAATTCCACACCCATTCTCTTTCTCTCACTCCCAGCAGGGTCTCCCCTTTCCACTAAGAACCCCAGAACCACCTCCCACTGGCCATGCTGTCTTCATCTCTGAGGCTCACATCTTCAGTGGGATCTTCCCGGGATCGATAATGTACCTCCTGTGGGTCCAGGGCTTTCTACTTTTCTTTTGGCAGAGCCTAATGCACTGTAGGCACCCAACTAATATTAGCAACAAGAAGAACAAAGCCACCAGGGAAACCAAAAAGCATCGCTTCACTTTTGCTGCAGTTCATCTTTCCAACTTTATTTGATCAAATAATGTTAATGTTCAGGTTCACATGAGTTAGCAAAAATCTATTTGGTTATTGAGGCTTAGTGCATGGTGGTAGTGTTTGCAGTCACAACGCTGAAAAGGAAGTATCAATATTAAGTAATTGTTATTTAATTAAAAATAAAGGAAATTTATTTTTGAAATATTAAAGAAACATTTTGAATAATGATTTGTTTTATATTTAATGACAATTTTCAAACCGCTACACAACTGAGCTATTTACATACTAGCTACTTTGCATAAAATACAGAAATCCTTCAGAAAGTAGATATCATTAATTTAACTTAGAAAGACAAAAACCAAAGTTCAAGGAAGGAACCAGTGTAAAGTAACCATTAACCCAAAGGCCGCTCACTCACTGGCTTCAAGCTGACTACCCAGGCTTTCAAAGTTTGGTGTTAAAGTCTCTCTTATAATTTCTTTTATGATATTAGAAATCCTAGAACCTATCTTTTTATTCAGAAAGCCCAGCGTTCTCAATGTAAGATTGCATATTTTTATTTATTTATTCATTTACTGTATTTTAGGGAAAGGTCTACAGGGTGTTCAGGGTCTCACTACTAGATCAGACTAATAGTGGTCCACCTGTTTAAAGCCTTCCAAATGCTGGGATTACAGGTGTGTACCACCACACCCAGTCTCAATTGTCATCTCAGAATGCCCTGGGGCAGGGCCAGCACAGCAGGCCCAGGGATTGAACCTCCAGCCTCTGTGACTTCCTAAGCAGGCACTTTAATCCACTGAGCTGTTTGGCTGGCCCTTACTTTGACTTTACCTTTGAATTTAAAAAGTAAAGAATTTTACTTATCATCTCATCCAAAGGTTCCTTTAGGGGACAAAGTTAAATGTGAGCTTCAAAATTCTGTTCCACGGACAAGAATGTGCACAGTTGCAACTCTCATGGCCTCGCAAGGGAGGTAAATCTGCATGCAGCCAACTTAAATCTTCCCTGCTTTCAAAAAGCATTTTGTAAAAATGTACTATGTTGCCTTTCTTAATGATTTATTTTAGCATACATCCAAAATAAAGGGCACAGAATGGCCAGTGGGATCCCTCAAAGTCACTGACATAGTATCAGGGTTATTGCATAAGAGAGAACAAGAGTACTGGAAGGAAGTGAGATGTAGGAGTCCCATCCTCGAAGAGCTACCTTTCCTAGCAGAGAGATTAAAACATAGTTGCATCAAAAGCTAATGATGAATGGCTGGACCAAAGGACAAGGGAGACAGAAAAGAATTTGCTATTTTAATCCATGCCTTTCAAACCTCAAACTCAGCGCCTACCTCGTATTAAAGGCTCCAAATTTTCTGGTTATGTTAAATAAATAAATTACTCATGAGGAATTGTAAAGGAGAGTGGAAAGACAGCATAGCAGAAAATAGAAGGAAGAATCAGAGGGAGGTGAAGAGATTTGGTGGTCATGGGTAAGGGGAAGGCCCTGAACAGATTGGAAGCAGCAGAAGAGAAGCCCTGGGAAGCATGCTGCTTTGTAGGTTTGCTGTGGACAAGAGGCATTTCTTCTCTGTAGCAGCATTTCATAACTGTGTTTTGCATATGAAAATCCAGTTAAGCTAATGAGGTCCTTAATTTGGGCTTTTATTATCCTTTAATTCCTTGCTTAAAGGAAAATGATTACAAAGCTCATCTTTATGATGCAGGAAACTAATCCTTCATTTCTGAAGTGTTTCCTTCTTTGCTTCAACATAGGTATGAGAAAGAGAAACAGAGAGAGAGGGAGATGGGGGAAGAGAGAGAGACAGAGAGAAACAGAGGGACAGACAGAGACACCCCTATACTTATATCAAAGAGTACAGTAATAATAATGAAAATAGCCTGTATGTTAGAATTGTCATGAACTAGAAAACCCCTCCTGTGTGAGGTATGGTCTCTACTTTGGGTATTAATTGAATAAGAATTTACTTCAGCTGGATAAACCACAACCAAAAATATCTCTGCAAAAAAAATCTTACTCAGGCTTTCTTAAAATTTTATTTACAGAATTGTGCCTTCTATCCTGCCAGCCTAGGGGAATCCTCCAGTTTTCTGTACCCACCTAGAGTATCCGCTGTCCTCTGGTTTAGCACAATGCTCAGCTTCTGGGCCATGAATCAAAGCATTAATCCTTAGTCAGCAATTTCCACCCAGCAGTAAATCACAGCTAAAATCAAATATAAATAAAGGTATATTGTTGATTCAAAGGGGAAAATGATCCCAAAACTGTATTTATTTACAGGTCTGGAAAGAAAACAAAAAAGGAATAGCTTGAGAGTTGCCTGCTAGCAGAACAGCAGGTAGTGATAACCTGTGTGTTTGTTTCAGTAAACACATGGTGACCACATACTCAGCATCACTCTACTAGCAAGGCCAGATAAAGTCTTTGTGTGGATACCTGTAAGCAAAGATGCCAAACAGTGTCCTAAGTGAACCGTGGAGTGAGGATGTGGCAGGCAGGAGAAAACGTAATTTAGTGTGATGGTACAAAGGAAGGGCTATTAGAGGAGGTGGTGCACAGGCGGGAAGTGTGCCGCAGGGACGCAGGGCTGGAAGCTGGCTGTGGGGACATGCCTGTGATGCGGTGGCAGATAGGAAATGCCATCTGCATGGGCTGACAGGCACAGGAGGTAAGGTAGCGCCTAGCAAATAGTCTAGGTTTTCTGGTTTGGATAACTGAGAGAGAGGTACAAGCTCACAAGCATCCCAGATGCTCTCTTATTTTGATTTGGCAGCTGTTTACGTGGACCATTCACCCACCTGAAAAACTATGAGCTCCTTGTGAATGCAGTTTTCATTACATGGATTTAATTTTTCAAATAGATGTAAGGGAATGAGTTGGAAGTAGTAGAAGAAGGTTTTTTTTTTTTTTATGACATCAGAGGTACCTGGTCACGTGGTCACGTAGCACTATTGTGTTACAATAGTGTGTGGCTCTTTATGTGCTTCTGGATGTTTTCCCTACTATGCTCTGAATGACTATGCATGGATTAGTTACTAGAAAACGAGGCTGGGTCTTCATTCACACTTAATGAACTTCCAGTTTTTCTTTGCAAATTCTGTGATGCATGAATGAAAGGTGACTTTACAGCTGCCCAGGAGAGGAGGAACTTGGATATTTCAGTTTAGTACAGCAAGACCCCTGTAACAAGTGAAGCCTTTTCTCTATAGGCAATGATCCAAAGTTTAATTATCAAAAAATTTATGACCAAGAGTGTAAAGCTGCAAGAAATAGTAAAAATCACAAACTTTATGAAAAAAATGTATCATATCCAGAAGACAAAGTGGTCCAATAAAAATGTAGAGTTGAGAAATTTCAGTGTCCTAAGTTATAAAATCACCTTGAACTGGATTTTAAGTTCAATGAAATTGCAATCAATATCCCAAAACATTGTCTCTTGAACTCTGACCAAATTAATCTAAAGTAATAAAATTTTGATTACATTACTTCATACTTAATAACCACATATTTATTTGCAAAACAGAATTATTTTGAACATAAATAGAACTCAATATAGTCAACTTGAAGCAGAAATGTTTACCAACTGTCATGTGAGTTGAGGTGACGGGGGTCTTTGACACATATGTAGGTGGAGTACAAAAGTGAAAGGACCCCTGCCTCAGAAAGCTGATTAAAGAACACGGGCATAATAAGGCTTCTGTCAAACAAAGCACAGAAGTAGTATTCATCTAATTCAAATGACATAGTTAGAAAAAAAAAAAACTAATAATTCACTAACTTCTAGGGCATCACTTACTTCAAGAGAATGTGAACTATGTATCCCTAGTTTTGCACAGTGTACCAAAGAACCACATTCTGGCTGGATTCAAGCAGTGCTGGTGTCGCCTTCCATTGGCGCCCTCTCTTAGCGGAGGCCCTAAGACCAGGCAGTGCTTCTTTCAGTGCAGCAAAGCTCTGCCGATCAGCTTATATATCCTCAACCCACACCACTACGTCATGAATCCGTCCTTTCACACTTGCTTTCCTCATGACAATCATTGTATTTTCTATTTTCTTTTCTTTTTTGTTTTTCCATTTTCTGTCTCCACTGTGTTCAGAATATGTGTGGCCAAAGGGAGAACTTTTCCCAGTGTTTGGGTTTCTGTTGTCCACATCAGTGTAAGATTTGCCCAAATGAATTAAGTCTCCCTGTCAATTGCTTTGCTTTATGTAATTTCCTTCTCTTACTTGCAAATTCAGCCAAGTGCTCTGAACCTGCTGTTTTTCAGCTTGTTAATGAAGAAAGAATTAATTCAAATGTGAAAGGTAAGTGCGGCAGACCAGAACATCTACTCTAATTGTGTCTACCAGCTTTGTGGCAGTCAGCAGTGACTTGTGATTAGACGATGGGGTTAGTAATGCTCAGATATTAGCAACTCAGGATACTGTGCAATAGTCAAATACGTTCTTCCTTAGAGCAGTGTGCCTTAAAGTTTAAATGAGATGAACAAATTTATCAAAGTGTGCCTACCCCTTGCAGTTTGTGAGATACTCTCAGTACACATTATTTTTAAGTACACTTAAACAATTTTGATTTCTCCTCAGCAATTATCAATTATCACTTACTTTAATCAAACCCTTGGGTTCCTTCCCAAGCCTAAATTATAATTTACTCTTCGCATTTCTGTGAGATCCAGGAGCCCCTAGACTGTGCCGCTGACAGTGGGACATCGAAGCCAGTTCAGCTTTTGCTTGGAAAATCCCCACCAGCTGCTCTGCCTGACGCTGGGTTAATTGCCTTAATTAGCTTTTCTTACAATAGCCTTCTTAATCAGTCCTTGTGAGAAGATCTTAACCTCACATTGTGGCTCCTTTCTCATCATATGCTGACCTTTGAAAACTACCCATTCTGTCTTGCTAAACCACTGTTCTTTAATTCTAAAATAAAAGAGGAAAAGCAAGAGAAAAGAAGCCCTGTGTTCACTAATTCTCTGTATTTCTCCCCCAAAACAATGACCTTAACTTCTAATCAAGACAGGTTATTATGACTTTCTAAATTGCTAACCCATAGTACTCCCTTCTTTTCTCCCACGGCTCACTTAGCCTTCTTCTCTAATGAATGCTTAATTAACACCAATGAGCATCCTTTTTGATGAAGTTTGCAGTTTGAAAACTTGACAGCCTGTTCAGATCCTTCCCTTAAAAAGTTCAGCTTTTAGTTATGAAACTTCAAAAGTAATAGATGTTGTCTACAGCACACATCAAGAGGACTTTAAATTTTATTTCCTTTTAAAGAAATTTTACACAGGCCAATCTTGAAGGTATTAGAGAAGATCCGCTCAGGCACATCTGTGAGTTCCATGATATTAATTTGCCTTTCCGATAAAACGATTAATTTAACAATATTTGAATTTTATAATCACATTACCCTTCTTATGGACCAATAATACTTTTCACCCTATGAGAAATGTATCAATTGATATTTTTGATTTATTGTACATTAAATAGTATCAACAATAGTTAAGGACTATGTGCAATTTATGCAAATGTTTTGAAGTCTAGTGAGATGGTCTCTTGAAAAATACAAACAAACTTTTGACCAAAGATAGACAGGAAGTATAACAGAACTTAGAAGCCCTAGCCAGCTCCTCCCCCTGGCTCAGATAACTGCCCAGGGTAGGGGCACTGTCTGCTACACATCCCCACCTCACACTGCAGTTCATTCTACCCTGAGAAAAACCAGGACCACTAAACACAAGCTCTGCAAAATATCCTGTCCTAAGAGATGAAAAGATGTACCCCAGGCCCTTCTAAACAGTTCCCTCATATTTCAGCATGTGGCATTCTTGCCATAGCTAAATAGAGAAATTTAGATCAGTCAAAGCAACCTAGGAATCTGTTTTACAAACTACTCTGTGTGTGTGTGTGTGGGGGGTATATGCTTTACCTATGATTGTGAACTATTTTGAATTTCCTTTATGTTACACTGACATTTTCAACTTCTATTAACATCAATTTGAGACTAAAAGAAAAGGAAACCCCACTTAGCACTATGGGCCAGTATCTTAGTTACCTTCCAGTTGTTGGACACAATGCCAGATATGCACAACCTAGAGGAAGAAAGGATTCTTCTGGCTCTAGTTTCAGCCCACAGTTAGCTGGCTCTGTGGAGACCAGGCAGCAGAGAGAACACTGCACCCTTTCTGGGGTGGCCCCAGGGACCCACTTCCAACCAAGCTCCACCTCTTAACAGCAAATCACCTATAGTCTCACACAATTCAGATGCATTTGGTAGCCATTTGTGTTTTAGACCATAACAACATGCAGCACGTAACTTATAGAGAAGACAGACAGACAGACAAGCTTTATCAGCATGAATCAAGTTATTCAATGGGTAAATATACCACTGTTAATTTCATGTGATGTATTCACCTTGCATATCTGTATTTTATTTTATCTGTTCCTGGATATCATGAAGCACAAGCTTGTCATTATTATCATGATCCATCTTATTCCAACTCCACTTTTCTCCTTTCCCTTTATCCTACCCCAAATCCAGTGATCTCTACAGGAAAAGTTTAATGTGAACTAGTACACTCACTTTCTGTGTATTCCCTGAAGCAGAGTTGCTAAGTTTGTATGAGGTATAAGGCAGATTAAGTGGAAAAGTCTTATGTGAATAAGACTGTGATGAATACATGTAGTACACTGGGAAAGAAAGCTATGAACTGCTGTAAACGTGTAAGGAAAGCCAAAGAAGAGGCTAATGATTTGGGCTTCATGGCTTTGAATATTTCAGTCAAGATGGAACTTTGTACAAGTGCTAAACTCTTTGTAGTACTATTAAGTAATAACCTTCCATCCAAGAATTCACTAAGTGATTGAATAAATAAAAATATATTTAAACATTAATAATGAATGATTCAATAATTATATGCAATGATTTTTTTCTTCTAAATTTGATTCCTATTCTATAAAGTACCAGTCACCTCTGCCACTCAATCTCGTAAGGGAAGGAACTAGAAGCAAATGAAACAAAGTCACTTACAAACCAGTAAGGTCCTGATACTTTGCAGAATTAGGATTACTATTTCTCCTTGTTTACTGTGAGAATTTGTATCATTCTGGCCCAATTTAAAGTATAAACTGAACTTGAAAATCTCAGGAGTCAGTATTTTCCCATATCTTCTTTAAATGTGGACTAATGTTAAAAATTAAGATTTCTCTAAGGAAATGATGGCCTGTTCTACCCGGTGGAAGGACCTGATGTGCTATGTTAGCCTGTACACAGCGCCCATAATGGGGGACCACCTGCTTACACTCCATGTATGCCAAGATGTCAGTTGCATTTTTCATTTGGAACCTGGCTGGCTCAGTCATGGACTATAGTAGTACCCCTTGGGAGGTGCTTCAGTTTGGAAACTTGCAAGACAAATGTCCAGTACGGAATAATTCTTCACTGTAGTTTGCTATGCCATAAATTTAATGAAACACAGTAAACAGTATTTATGGAAGGGTCTTCTGGCACTCTAGTTTCTCTCACTCCATGTGAAACACTGGTTACGATGTACAGCATCCACTTTGATCCTCCTTACCCTGGTCTTTTATGTTTGCTGTTTCTGCTTAATTTATTTCACATCTCCAGAGTGTGTCCAGCATGACTGTTAATTTGAAACAAAATCTTAGGGATTCATCAAAGAGAACCAAAGACCTTAGCTCCTGCAGTGTCCTTGAGTTGGAATCATTTAATCAGTCCTCACCAGCACCGATCTGGAGGGCTGCACTGCACCTTCCATTGATTAGAGACCAATGCGAATTATCTTTCTTTGTGGGTAAGACATTCTCTATATCTTTTAGAACAGTGTCTGAGATTAGATGTGCAGCTGCTACCCAGGCAGGCAGTTTATTTAGCAACACTCCTTTTACACCTACCTAGGAATGTCCCCTGTGATTGGTCTATGAGACCGAGAGAGAGGTGGCTTGGAATTTATACACTTTGCCTGTGGAAAGAGGATTAATTCCAAGTGAAAGCTTGCATATTACTTCTCAGAGCAGAGACATTAATAGTGACACCTGAGGCATAACATGGAAAGGACTTAATAGCTATAGCTTCACATATTTTGTTTTTATACCCACAGTCCTGAACATGGCACCAGTATCAAAGTTTAGGGACATTTGCCCTCAAACTCTGTTTCACAATCAATGACTCTTACATGAGATGATTTGTCAAAATCGCTAGCGGGTTTTCATCCCATAGTGTTTTCTTTGCTGTCAGCTTGCTTATTTTTGGAGCAGAAATAAGAGTTGAAGTCGATCATGGGTGAGAAATGTTTAGAGCAAGCTGGCTACTGTGACACACCATCAACATACCTAACTCTTAAAGTGGGCAGGCTTTAACTGTACAGAAAAATTTCGTGTACCTGCAATAGTTTGATCCTTGATGATGTCAAACAAATGAACTTGCTGAGTTCACTTAAGTTATGTAATAATTTAACAACAGTAACCTTTAGCAGGAAAATTTCACTGTTGAAAATTTACATTAACAACCAAAATTGTTCTTCCAGAAAAACCCTGAAGGAGCTCCCAAACCCATTTCAACAAAGAGATGTTGTTTAAGTGAGATCCCACTAGACTGGATGTGACATTTTAATATTTTCTATCCAACAGGTCACTGAAAGTGGGGCACTGACATTTGCTTGTTCGCTTCCACTGTGTACATCTTATTTCCTGTCTGGGTTGTTCCTGTTTAGTAGAATTATGAAGTCTCAAATAGTCATTTGAGGCATCTCTTCCTGCTTTGCAACTGCCCAGGATTCACTTTATAGAATACATTTCCTCTATCTTTAAGGACCTTAATTAAATGGAAACTTGGTAGCTGAGGGATTATTGAAGGATCACCCTTATAGAAACAGAGAAAGTCTAGTAATATGGGTTCAAATCTTAAAATAATGAAATTTCGTGCCCTAGGAGGATTAGATAATCCCACACATCAGAGAGCTTGATGAGGAGATGAAAATCTTTTAAGGAGAAGTACATAAATTACTTAGTGCCTCAGCTGTACTTATGATACCTGGATCTCTGGACATTGTTTCTGCTGTGCCCTATATGACAGATGGCATTTGTATGCTATGCACACTGCCACAGGCTTCCCCAGATGTTGGCAAACACCATGACATGGATCGTGGATTCAGGCACTGCAATGATTCACAGTCAGCACAATTATTAAAGTGGTACCCGTGCCTGCTGCTCCCTGTAGGCCCTTGGGAAAGACTGGATATTAAGTGTAAATAATTGATTTCATACTAATTGCACCTCCAGCCTCATTCCTATCATTCCTAAAAGAGCATGATATTTCAAAAGGTGATAAACAAGGAACTAACATATACTATTGAGTCTTCTTAAATTTTATGTAGTTTTTAAATTCATGGACTTAAATGCTCTATGGAACATAATGAATTCCTTGGGTCCATTGACTTCACAACCAATTTGGACAAACAGTCCTTGATTTGCAATTATCATGGGGATGTGGATATCCAATGTAATCCTCAAGGATGTGGTTAACTTCTTGAGCCTTGGTGTTATCACCTACTAAAATTGGGATAAAGACCCTAACATCATAGCAACTAAATGAAATGCTGCTATGTTATTAGACATTAATGGCTACATCTTGTTTATTCATTGCATTGTGAGCACACACACACACACACATACACACACACATGCATACACACACACAACCGTGTAGGTGTTCTTTCCATGTCTCTGTGTCCTGTGTGAAGTACGCATGCTGGATATTACTCATTGGGTGAGTAAGGGAACAGACTAAGGTGATTCACTTCACATTTATTAATTTTCTTGAGGCTTTTCTTTTTTCATTTCAATTTGAATGTGCTCAACATTCCCTATTTTAATAAGTATATTCATATGTATTATATTCTTGATAAGTTTGTGAATTTTAACATCAGAACTCATTACTATTTTAATATTAATACTATTAAAAGAATCACTATGGAGGTAGATATAAATTATAATATGAATTGAGTTAAAAATAAGAAAAGAGATAGAAAGCATGTATATTTCTTTATGTAAAGAAAAGCTAAGAATTAAGGCTCATACGAATCACTTTTAGAGCCAATTGTGACATTTTTACAAATGGTCTAGAGGGCATCCATACTGTAATATCTACTAAGAGGAGACTCCAATAAATTATTGATCTGACTTACTTTGCTGACAGCTTCATCTTAGTTAAAGTACAAGATATCATATATGGGAATTGCAACTTTGGATTTAATTCCAATCCCTCCACAAGCTGATTGAAGCTATGGTAGGGAATGCCACAGAGAGGCATGCTTTGCTTTTTTCCAAGCCATCATATAAAGTGTGTAAGGCCCAAATATGGTCACATGTAGGGGGTGTGTAACAAGCACTTGTAAAACTTAAATTATATAGAAAGTAACCCAGGAAAGAGCTCTCATGTTTGTGTGACCTTATCAAGGCATGTCTGAGTCAAGAGTTTACCTTTGTTATTGTTACAGAAGTAGAAAATCATAATGACGTGAACAGTATTAATGAGAAAGCCAGCACAGTGTTTTGACGTGCTGTACTCCAGGGCCAAACGTGCAGGAAAAATGGAGATCCTGAATGTAAGACTTTAGCAAAAGGTATCTGTTAATGTTGCTGATTTACTGATGGAATTATATGTTAGTTGATGCCTCTGGAAAGACACTTAGAAATATATAAAACTATGTTATTTATACTCTTTATATTCTATTTATTTTATCTGAAGGATTTATTCTAAGAAATCAAGAAAGTGTTCAAAAGCAGACAAACAAAAGCAAAAAGAGGTAATTCTTCAAGCAGATCATAACATTACTATAATGAAACACTACACAGCCATAAAAATTATGTGGTCAACATATCTGTTGATTGAAAGTGTATCAATAATAAAGCATTTAAGACTATAGGAACATATTGCATGCTCCTCTTTATACAGTTTACCTGTGTATTGTTATGCAAATACATGTAGAAAATGAGAGATACCTAGGAACACATCAGTAATCTCTCAGATTAATAATTTTAAGAGTAATATTTTTATTTATGTTCATCTGTGTCTTCTAACATTTCATAATGTATTACTCATAAATTTTGTGAATGGGGCTGAGGAGATAACTCAGTAGAAAGTGCCTTCCTAGTAATAATAGGGTCCTGATTTCAATCCCCAGTACTGCAAAATTAATTAATTAATTAATTTGTGATAAAATTGTATGAATATTAGATTGAGACATTTGATATTTCAAGTGAACTTTTTTCTGGATAAAAATTAATTAATTAATTAATTTGTGATAAAATTGTACGAATATTAGATTGAGACATTTGATATTTCAAGTGAACTTTTTTTCTGGATAATTTGGCTGTTAGAAGTTATCTCAGTGTGACGTAAAAAATAAAGAAAACCATACCTTGAGTGACATATGTAAAAATTGTTCAATGGCTGAGAATAAAGTAAGGTGACACAGAACTGCAAATCTGCAGATAACTTGGTATTCCAATACATAGAGAACCTTTATGTAAGAACTAAGTCATTGTACTTCATCTTGAGAATGGGAATTTATCATAGTTAGAAAGGCTACAGTAGGCCCGATGAGATAGCTCAGTAGAATAAGAGCTTTCCTGGCAAACACAGGATCCTGAGCTCAATCGCTGGTTCCATAGAAAAAAAAGAAAAAGAAAAAGAGAGGCTACAGTAATCTCACAATGTAGGAAGGCAAGGGGAGATGAGTCAAGCTAACTTGGCTAAACTATTGGAAGACTCACAAAATAAATTCTGATTTCTCTATAAAATGTTATTAAAAGTATTTGGACAAATGGGTAGAAGATTCAGAGAAATATTCAGAAGGATGTTACAACATTTAGAAATAGTGTCCCAAGTTGTAATATGGATAACTAACTTAGGAATAAATACACCTTCTCTCATAGGCCTGCTCTTTTAGACTTTGTCTGAGCCAAGTGATCAAAAATCATGCTAATATTCTGAACTGAAAGAGAGAGGTATTATTGGCTGAGAAGTGGCTCCCATAGTCAAAACTCAGTCATGCAGAGCCTCGAGGCAGAGCTCAGATGGCCCCATGAGACCCACTCCCCTTCCCACTTGCTGCATTCTAAGAAGAACCTAATCCCAAAGGCCCAAGATGATCAGAACACTCAAGAACTTTCTTTGGCTATTTCACGCACAAGGGAGGGCCTCACTCACCAAGGGTGAAATAGAAATCCCAGTCTTGACTCCTCTATCTTCCATTTGCACCCCTTTCCCAATTCCAAGCCAATTACTCTGGCCATGAAAGTAAGGAGATACAGCAGTTTGTTTTATTCATTTTTCATTTCTTAAATTAGTCAGAGCTGGAGTCTCCCTACCTGTGAAACTTTAGATTCAACCAAATTGTCATAATTGAGGTTGCAGGGGTTGGCTCTGAAAGGTTATTCAGGCTGATATTATATCAGGATAAAAGATGGCTTGGGAATTGTTTGCAAAAATGATAGATATCCATTAATACTAGAAAGGCAAAAATAACTAAATCATTTCTCACATCTCTGCCAATGTCAAGTATCTATGACACTGAAGCTCAACTTTGCAGTGGGCTTGAAGACTCTCATGGAGAGATGTACAAAGAATTATTGATGAACTCCAGGAAGGTGTGAGTACTCTATGAAAATATAGGAAGGGAATGCTACAAGCAAGTAAGATATTGAGGGGAAAACAATTTAAGAGTGGATGCTGAATCCACAATTGTGATATTTAGAAATTTCTTTTAGATTCTATCAATAAATCCATATGTGTCTCCCAATGCATTTTTGGTCTTTACTTAATCAAGTTTGAATCTTATGCAAGTCCAATATAGGATCTGGGGCCAGTTTCTTATAACACACACACACACACACACACACACACACGCACATGCACACACACACACACACACACACGCACACACACACAGGTACACACATGAGCAGAGAGAGAGACAGCGAAAGAGATCTACAAACACCTTCACTCACATATCTTCCAAAAAGCTTGGGAAAAATGGAAAATAGCAGCAGCATCTCTGGAAAGCAGAACCCCAACCCCCTTGACATTTTTCATATCTCCAGGATCCCCAAAATATGATCAATCACCCATAACACGAGTTTGTCAAACACCTTTCATAATTCACATGCTCTCTGGAAGGGCTAAGCCTCACTTTTACTCTGAGTAAACTGCTGTAATGATAGAATCAGATTACCAACTCCTCAGGGCTGCCGGCTCAGCAAAATTTTTATCCTGCAAATTCACTCTGGGCTGAGGGACAGTGGATAGGAAAGCAAGAGTTTGGAAGCAGATGGTGAGTTGCGGTACACTCTGGACAAAGGAGAGACCACTTCACGATGTAGGGAAGGTAAAGAAACAAATGGAAACAAAAGCAATGGATTTAGAAAGAGGGTTAGATTCTGACAAAGCCAGTTTTGCCTAGAAGCCTGTCAACTGCCCTATGGGCTTGGCTAGGATAATGAAGGACTTTGCTCTCTCGGGTGCCTGCAGCTCCTTTAATGTCCTGCTCTCACTGTCCACCCCTTTTCCACTTAAGATGTAGGGAGGAAACAGGATTGATCTGGGACAGAAAAGAGGAAGAGCTGCTATTCATGTGTCAAGATCCTCTTCCTTTTTGTTTTCCATACTATTTCAAGTTGTCAAGCCCAGCCTTTGCTTTTCAGGATAACTACATTGCATCCCCAGGAATACCCAGGGAAAAGCCTCTGTACAGAGCCTTAGTTCATCTGCACTCTATGTGGTTCTGGTTGATGAACCTCAAAAGAGAGGAAATGGAGCTGGGAAAGGTCTGAAGAAGGGCAGATAAAATGATCATAGGGATAAAAATGGTGCTGTGTGCGAGCAGATTAAAAGATTACTGTTCTACATGCTGACCTCTTCGAAACTACGAAGAACACAGATAAGGTAAACACAGCCTGGCTGGCCAGAATCTACTATGCTGTGTCCCTGTGACAGCACAGAAGTCAGAGGCTGAAAGAGAGGTGAGGAGGCAAGAAAATCCACATATTGCAGGGTGCACGTTTGGGCAACTTGGTAAATCTATTCTCACTAAATTTAAACAGAGTTGGTAAGGTTGTAGCTGACAAGCCACGAGGAGTCATCTAAATAAGGCAGAGTGTTCTCAAGAATGCCTCTTAGTTTTTGATGTGGGTAATTTATAATAGTGATCTTCAAATCCAATTGATCACCAGACTCACCAAGGAGTATTTTGAAAATATAGATTTTCATAGCGACACTTCAGAGAAAACATAAAAAAATTCTAAGAATAAAATCCAAAAATGCATATTGCATAATAACACTTCTTCACCTGACTGTGATATTCATAGAAATCAGCAATGCGAGTTCCTGGATCCCTCTGCTACCCAGAAGCCAGCTAAGAGTGCTAGGGAAGTGCCGCAACCCGTGGCACTAGGCAGACACATTGCTTTCTGCTTTTGCCACTTCTAAAGATGTGGCTCCAACCTGTCTCTCCTCTCTGAACTGAAAGGGCTTGCGCCTAAAGATGCTTGTCCATCCCAGTGCTGAGCAAATGGCAGCCCGCATTTCTTCATCACAACCACAGGCCAGTGCCTCTGGATTTTTCAAACACAAAATCCTGGCCTGAGGGAGATTACGAATTGAAGCATATTAGTAGCTTTTAAATATCCAATTATTTGTATTTTAGAGGCTGCACCAGGGTTCACTAGAGGAACAGATTTAGCATAATTGTACAAGATGGGAAGAACCAGCCAAACAGGTCCACAGTGGCAGCCCAAAGGCAGAGTTAGGGCTGAGATGACACAAAAGGACTGTCTGCCCCTGAGAACAGGAGAGGCCAGTCAGAAGTCAACTGCAGACTCCGGAGCAGTGTGTTACGGATAACCTGAGAGGGCTGCCCTGCAAGGCTGGAGAGGGACGTCCAAAGGCAGTGGCAAACACTGGGTGGCGCTAGAGAGCTTCTCTCCTTTTTTCTTTCTTCTTTTAGAAATTTTACCCAGGTTATACACATAGTTGGCGGCACCCACATCCAGGCTGGGCTGTGCTGCTCTGCTCAGTCATCCAGGCGCGCCCGGAACTGTGCCGACCTATCCACAAGGCATTTGGTACTCCAGTTGTCATCCCAATTAACTACCACAGGAAGGAAGGAGAAAGCCATACACAGAGGTGTGAGTCTAGACCCGCTGTTTGTCTAGACTCTCTGCTCCATCTTGTTTGTCCTTTCAGTTATGAGCACAAAACAAATAAGAAACGTATGTCTCAGAACATCAAGTTTTACTCACTAGATTCAAGGTGTTTTTAGTTCACTTGTCAATATTTTAGGGCTTGGGTTCCTGTTGAGGCTTGTACCTTTTAAGACTAGTTTATTGACATTTCTGTAAAGTTGAAACTAGTGGGGAAACCAAATCAGTGGGGATCTCAAAATGTGCGTGAACACTTAGAGGTTTGAGCTGTGCAGTGAAGCAGCTGCTGGGGATACTGAGCTCTGCCGGCAAGGTGCAGCTGAGTTCTAGGCAAAAGGAGACACTACAAATTTAAGAGTCTTGAGGAAAGAGGGAAGAGGGAGACCCCCTTAAGAGGCAAGTGCAAGCAAGGCAGGTGTGGGCACTAGGCTTCTGCGGAGCCACTTGCAAGGGCGGTGCCACCAGCTGCGGCACGGGAGGAGGCAGGCTGCCCCTCTCCAGCGCCGTCCTGTCCATGAACTGCTGCAGGCTCTTGGGAGCCACACCTGTTTGCTAACTCTATTTCCTTGCCTGGAAAGACGGGCTCCTCAGGAGCGAAATTTTCCTTATGAAGTGAGCACAAAGTAATGTGCAGACAGCAAGCCCGTGGCAGGCAGTCTCCCCACATGCCATTACCAAGATTGGTGTGCCCGTTTCCCCATCTCCCTCCTCTTAGAGCCATCTCATTTGGAGCCTCCTAAGGGGCTATACTTTCTCTGTTGCTGGACCATTTCTGTCTCAGGCCCATAGCTGGTTACTGAGGGATATTCACACCTAGCAGAATGGAGAGCGCATATATATATATATATATATATATATATATATATATATATATATATCAGGATATCCAAGGGCTGGCAAAATAGCTCAACAGATTGAACTGCCAAGGAAGTAAGGAGGTGCAGGGGCCAGGGGTGTGGGGGTTCCAATTACTGGGCCTGCTGGGCCAGTCCCGCCCCTGGGGTGCTGAGAAAGCAACTGAGACTATGCATGGCGGCACACGCCTACAATCCCAGCTCTTGGGAGGCTGTAAATGGGTGGATCACTGCAATTCTGAAGTAGTAGCGAGACCCTGAACACCTTGTAGACCTTTCCCTAAAAAATAGAAAACAATAAATTAAAAACATAAAAGAATAGCCAAACCTCAAGGCAAAATTGGTGCTAAGTATCCCTATTTCAGTTTCTGGAAGCCTATAGTTCCCTTGGCTTCATTCCTCCTAAGAATGTCCTCTGAGAGGAGACCCAGTCAGTTCACCCCTACTTCTCCTCTGACACTTCCTTATACACACACACACACGCACACACACACACACACACACACACACACACACACACCCTACCACCACCAACACTGCCACCACTACTTCTATTGCTTTCAGAAGAAACTGTGGAGGAGGCTCCATGACTGGGAGCTTCACTTTGCTCTGTAGTTGGTTTCCATTTGGCCAACTGTCTCCTGAGGCAGGTTCGCAGGGCATTCATAGTGCACGCCCACTGTCTGCTGAGGGTTCAGATTAAATAGCCACACCTCACACAGCAGTTGCCTCATGAAAGCAGCCTTGGGGGCTCCTCCAGTCAGTCTACTTAGGCAGCACCCAAGGACAAAGTGGCCTTCTGTGAACGAGGGACGGCCTCCCTAGACTGTGACTCAGACAGCACCTAGTCTTGGGATTCCAGCCTGGAGATTTATGAGAAGTAACTGGGTTATATAAGCTGCTTACTTTATAGCAGCCCAATCAGATAAAGATGCTGCAGTTACGTTTGTATTCCTCTTGCATCCCAAGGACATGCTTGGCAGGCATTGATCGCTGACAGTCTATGTGTCTCCTGGTGAAAATCCCAAATTTCAAATAGCTTTATCTGTTTGGTGGTAGGAACTAAATATGATGGAAGTGAATGAGTGAGAGCTGAATTTCACATCTTAGGCAACCAAATATTTGGGAGACCCCATAAAATTCCCTAGGTGTCCAGCAGATCATTGGCTTTTGTGGGCTTGCTACATAGTAGGTTTCTAAGCACAGCTAGTTCTAGCCAGATAAACAGTAATAACTGTCACAAACAGGGTAGTATCTTAATTCTAAAGAGAGAGAGAGAGAGAGAGAGAGAGAGAGAGAGAGAGAGAGAGAAAGAGAGAGAGAGATGGAGATCATTCTGTATATCTCAGAAGGCCTGATGGGAGGAAGGCAGAAACAGCTATGCAAGGGGTGTGTGGTTTCTCTTTGCATTGTTTATTTATACATATGCTACTACACAGCAGAGGCTTGGCCCACACATGCTAGGGGCTGTGAGGAGAATTTGAATTCTCTTGAGCCTCCTACCTGCCAGAGTTAAAGTGTCTTAAAAATGCAAATGATAGAGAAAGTGGAGAATTAAGGCTATTAGGGCAAAGGTTTCATTTCAAAATAATAAAGCACCTTTCACAGGGCAATAACTAGGAAAAGCAAAATTATTTTATATGTATATCCTTATGAGAAACGCTTCCTACATCTTACACATTAAAGAAACCCACATTGAACTATCCTAAAGAACGCTAACCAGGCCTGCAATCCCAGCACTCAGGAGGCTGAGGCAGGAGATTTGTTGTGAGTTTGAGACCAGCCTGAGCTACAAAGTGAGCTTAAGGCCAGCCTGAACTGCACAGTGAGACCCTGTCTCAAAAAGACAAAAAAAAAGAACACTACCTTTCAACATGGAAATCAGAAGTCAAAAGCAAATGTGTAAGACAGGTTCTAAACTCCATTGCTTCACTTTAACGTTTTGGATGTTTGGAAGAATGTTCAACAGCCTGTTAGGACTTTTCTGAAAATACAGCATTGGAACAGGTGCTGGTTTTTAGCAAAGCATAAATGAGGGGATCACATAGAGGAAGGCTTTTGATAAAAGAAGACCCAGAAGGGAAAACTGCATTTCAGAAATGTGACTCATAAATATCAGTTGCTAGGCAGGCCAAATAGCTCAGCAGATTAAAGTGCCTACAAGCAGATGCAGGGACTGGAGTTCAATCCCCAGGCCTGCCGTGCTGGTCCTGTCCTGGGGCATGCTTAGGTGGCAATGGAGAGTAGGCATGGTGGGATGTCCCTGGAATTCCAGCTCTTGGGAGACTGTAAACAGGTGGGTCTCAATGAGTACAAGGTCCTGTATTCAACTCCTGGCAGAAAAAAAAAGAAAGAAAGAAAGAAAAAGGAAAGAAAGGAAGGAGGGAAGGAAGAAAGAGAGAGAGAGAGAGAGAGAGAGAGAGAGAGAGAGAGAGAGAAGGAAAGAAAGAAGGAAAGAGTTTTTGATTTGATTAGCAGGAGATGCTAATGAGGAAAAAGCTTCTTCAGTAGTTCGTACTTACATAGAACAGAAGCTGAAGGTGTAGGCTAGGCGTGGTGGTGCACAGTGTAATCCCAGAAGGCTGGGACAGGAAGAGCTCAACTCTGAGTCCAGCTTACTGATCAGGCAACTTACTGATAAAGCAGGACTGTCTCAAAATTTAAAAAAGAGGCCTGGGGATATACCTGAGCATGAGGGCCCTGGGCCCTTTGTTCAATCCCATTAACACACACACACACACACACACACACACACACACACACACACACAGTGCTTTGACCTCTGTTCTGGAAAAAAAGATTAACATTGCCTTAGACTTATTTTACCTTTATTCTTTACTATACATAAAATAATATATTAATAATGTATTAATATATATTTAGATATAATATTATAATATATTAATATGTATTTAGAAATTAAACATTTGCAAAACGTTAAGCCATTTTCCTATCACTCTGGGATCTCTTGTATTCTCTCTCTCTTTCTGTTGGTATAATATTTTCTAATGGAACTATTTTTGTTCTACTTCTGTTTTTATCCCTAATCTCACTTTAAAAGTCCCATAGTGTTTAAAATCAGGTCAGAAAGTGACATGCATTGTTCACAGCCTGGATTGTGGAGTAAGGTGTTGGGTCCAGTATGCACCTGTGTGACCTGGGACACTTAATATTTCAGTTTGCTGTTATCTGTAAAACTCATACATAATAGGTGTGCATCTGATGTGCGCACACTGACAGGCTTGCGAGGTAATTAAATGAGTGAATGCATCTAAACTGTGCAATGTACTGACACATTATAAATGCTATACAAGTTTTACAGATTGATCAAGTTTATTCTCCAGCTTCTGTAGTAACGAAAGATACCATAATTTATTTAGTAATTTCCTTGTTGATTAACATATCAGCCTTTTCTAATTTTGTGTTACTGCCAGCAATCCTGAAATAAATATTTGATCAATTTATCACACATGTTTTTGGAACATGTATCACAATTGGTACAGCAAATGGTACTTTTGCAATAAATGCTTTGGAAATCTCATTGATGCTAAGAATTTAATGTAATTTCTTTCTGATTTACACTCTTGAGATCATTTTTCCCATCTCTGAAATGACTCAAGAGAAGCTGTATCCCGAAGATTTAATGAGGTTATGTCCCTTTTAGCTGTCAAGGGCTCCCCATTCTCTGCACTGATATTCTTGCGAATTGTTGATAATTAATCAGCAGCATCAGTGGTGAAATGTCACACAGATACCACTTCAACTCTTCGATTGGTAGCTTTAAAAGGAGATTTTTTTCTCCCTGTCTGCTGGCCTTGTCTTTGCCAAGCTTCTCTCTTATTAACCTTGAAGCCGCACAGAACACACTCTCCTGTGATTTCACCAGATCTCCCATCTGAAGAGATGCTATCACGCTCTACAAAATAAATTAAAAGGATCACATGACCTCCACACACAGGCAGGTCGTAGGCTTCATCTTTTCCAATGGTGCTTCCTGCCCCACCTGTCACAGATAAGCCACCCCAGACTTACGTATGGTTTTTATATCACATCATCTCAATATAAAAATTGTTAATTTAATATTAAATTTATTTATGAAGTTCCTTCTTCTCTGATAAAGCCAGGCTTTTCTAAACTCTTTGGAAAGAAATAATCTTTGCTTCTCTAAACTGTCCTCAGAGTCACAGCAATGATCTTGAATAATGCACAATGAGAAACAAAATTTTCTAAAAGCTTTTTGATATCTCTATAAAGTACACAAAATGGAAAAGACTCATTGTCCAATATGTAGAAAATAACCTGTGCATAACTTTGCTTAGGGTTAGAACAATTACAGCTACAGAGTGAACATGACCCTAGACAACTGCAATCTTGGGCCTTCTTTTCAATACTAAAAAAAAAAATAAAACTTCTTGCCTGCTTTGCATTACAGATGTTCCTCTGTTTTGTATAATCATTTTAGCAAACACCAGTTCTCTCTATAAAACAGAAATATAAGAATAAGGTGATTGAAGAATTTCCAGACAATGGCAATGTTTGCAAGAAAGAGGTGTAAGGATCACATGGCTAAAGCATGACTTCAGCCTTACATATAGGAGCACTCACTTGACTCCAGCAAGTGGCGTTCAAGAGAGGAAGGTTCTCTTTCACTTCCAAAGCATTAGATACTGGATGCACACAAAGCTGAGGATTAAAGCAGACTGAGAGTAGAGCCTCCAGGATAGATTGACTAATATTGCAAATTAGAAGCTTCTAACTTTGGAGCAGAATTGAATACAGGTTCCATGAGTCAATGTGAAGGATTTTCCAAGTCTACTTGAGGGTAAAAATGAGGTATCACAGAGCCAGACTTGAGCAGAAGACAGCTTGACTGTAACATAGCAAGCGGCATTGCTGAGTTTTGTTAATTCAACAGAGAAGAAAATTCACTCTAACTCAGTTTTAGTGAATTCTGATGTCTGTGTTCCTACGGAATTAGGTAAACTTTTCATGCTTTGAGCATAGCCATTTTTAGTGTCACTTTGTTATCCACAGCCTCTAACCCTTTACATATTCTGAATCTGGGAGCCATGTATGGCCCTCAGACAGGTCCCTTGGTCTGATGGGACACAACCATTACTTCTCCTTCCCCTTATGACTGACACTGATTTAATCTTCGGCATTCCTGGACAGAGAGTTGCAACTGACAGTTTAGTAAATGACTGGATTTTTATGAGGCTACTAGTTCAATACTGTGACTTCTGGAGGATTTCTGTTTTCAACAGCTACACGCAGCACACAGAGATTCTTCTGCTGTAATTTTGTGCCGAAGCTCCTCTCCTTCCCCCTGCCTCCACTGTGCTTAGCACACTGTTTCTACACCACCCACCACTCTAAACTTCATACACACCTTGGACTTCCAACTGTCCCCCACCACTGATAGGCACATGCTTTGCATTTTCTGACATATTTTGATAATTTAGATATTTTTATAATTTTTGAAAAAGTACCATTTTATCCCAGAACATTTTATTTATATTATATATGACCTTATTTATGACATCTACTGACAAACAATTAGAACTTGTGTTCTATGCTCCAAAATGTATCTAAACTGACATTGATCCAAACTAAAATGGAAAAGGTCTGTATATTTGGAAGACAAAAAGATGTAACAGGAAGACACCATGGACAAAGTTTAAAAATTCAATGTATTTAAAACGAGGCACAGACTAGATCTGAACCCAAAAATCATTTAACTTATTTCAATAGTAGAACTCAGAGTACATTTCATGAAATATTATGATGTTTCATATCACTGTATCAATGGTATCATCTAATTTATTTTCTCTAAAAGCTACTGCAAGGAGAGTTACTGTATTGAAGAGCCCTATACTAGGGGATGTTCTATAAGATACATTTCACAAGAGATTCAGGACACTGTATTGAATTTGATTTATAAACAGACCCAGTTCTGGTGTCTGAAGGAATGGAGCCCCAGTTTCCTGCTCTAGGGCTGTGATACCTGATCTGTCAAACTCAGTTCATTCCCAGTTCCTGCTTGAACATCAGAAACTGAACATATTTTTTCCTACAGGAATAAATGGAAAACCAAATAATTGGTATGTGGTACCATAAATTACGCTTCTAAATCCATTTTAACAGTGCTTTGAAAAATTTTGTTATGATTTCTTTATTTAACTCTATCATTGTCCTGCTTTCCTGTGAGCTTTATTGCTGGTATCACTAACTTTCTTTAGCGCCATGGTTACAATATTTTATACTAATACAGCAATGAGTATTTTAATGTACTAACACAAGTACTATATGTTGGCTTGGCAAGAGAAGCACTTTAGCAGCTTCAGCCTTTGTGGGGATACCTGACTCAGTCTCTGACTTTAAAGGTTTTTTCAAGTTGGATTGTTGGTTTGACCATTAAGCAAAGTTATGAACACTACGCAGGTTGTGTTCTAATTTTGCTGCTCAACCAGTAGAAAGTTTGAGCTCAGAACCTTTGGGAAACTGAGGAATCACTGTAGCAAATTTGTGTGTTGGTTACTCAGTCCATTTTTCATCTATGAAATGATCAGTGCAGTAGTAGATGTTATACTAGGGGGTGCTGTGTGGCATGATGCCCTCAAAGAGTATCTAACTGAAACGTGTACATTCCTTTCTAACTTCTACAATATGTGAGGGGGGTGACTTTGAGGGCGTGTGGGTACACTTAGGATGTCCATACGTGCACACCCAGAGAGGGAAGGATGGAGCTAGAGAGAGAGCCTGAAGAGTTCTCAGAGGCTCTTGCTTTTGGGGACTAGCAGCCTCAATGTTTGCATATCTCACTTTACTAAGAAAAATGATAGGTAAATAGTTTAGGTACATAAATAATGTAAATGTGGGAGTCTGTTTTAAGAGATGAAAAATCTGGGCCAACTCTGAATTTTATCTCTGTAATATGTTTTTTTAATTAAATTTTAATGAGAAAGAAAATAAATAAGACAGTTTCAAAGCAGGTTAGTAGGACAGTTACAATAATTAATACATTGTATATTGTTGTCCTCATAGTAGTTATTCAGAGTACAAGATGTAGATACGATATGTTATCTAAATTATATTAGTACAAATCTTTTTTCTCATTGAACTAAGATAAAGTAGCTCTATATTGTCTCTTTAATAAATACTTTTGCTCTCCCAACCCCAAAAGGAAAGAATTCCTTCCTATTTCATCTTTGTTTGGAAAGTCTCCTTTCACAACCTCTTTCCCAATAGAGGACTGCAAATGCATGGGTATACAGAAATTTTAAGTGAGAACAAAAAGAGAAATCCCTCCTGTCTTTCTAAAGATGAGATTTGGGAGAATCTAAAACTATGTAACATTTTTCTTCTGAGCTTTTGAGAAACCTCTAAATTAATGTGCCACAAAGTTATGTGAAGTTCAATAGTTGTGAAAAGATAAGAGTATGGGCAAGGAGTGAAGTCAGAAAATTGAAAGATGCATGGAATATTCCTCCGAAAGATCCAAAACATGCTTGTGTGACTCTTCACACTTGTTTCATTTATCAAGTTTAATAAAATGTAAAATTACATAGAATTTGAATACTATGCTCCAAAGAGTCCATGTGAGGAAGTTTGCTATACACTGAAAAGGTCTTGCGTCCAGCGGGGAGAGGCCCTTCTGATCCCTGTGCCATCACAGATGCTTCTTATCCAAGAGGGCAGCAAGGGGTGAATTTCATGTCTCTGTCATGTGAAGCTGATTCCATTCCATCTTTTTTTTCAGGCAAACATTCTGGGCCTTTTAGAAAGTACAGTGGACATATTCTTGTATTTTCAGCAGGAAAAAATGCATTCAAGTATTAGTTTCTCATTTTGTTCCTGGTTAGAGTGCAATGAAAGGTAAACATCTTTACATATATTTCATGACTGTGCTCTGAGTTGCTTATTGAATTGGTCTAAAGCCGTATATGTGTGTAACAGCTTTCATGTGAATATGTGCAACAGCTTTATTCATAATCTCTAAGAAGTGGAAGCAACCAAGATGTCCCACTCTAAGTGACTGAGTGAACACATCTGGGTGCATCCATACCAAGGGATGTTGTGAAAATGAACTTCCAAACCACAGAAAAACCTAGGGAAAGCTTATGTAGATGAAATCAGTCTTACCCAACCATACCCTGAATAATTCTACTTCTATACCATTCTCTGAACTATAGGGAGTCCTGAGGCTCCCTGAAGGAAGAACGCTGCTGAGGCAAATGTGAAGCACAGGGCCCGTGCCAAGGTGCTGAAACCATTGCGTTTTAGAGTGTAACACTGGGTACATTCACATTGTAGTTACCGAAACTCACAGAGTTCTACTGCCCAAAGAGAGACCTATGTGCGTACAAAGTGAAAAATCAGAAAGGACTCGAATGATTCCAGGGTGTAGCACAGAGTGTGATGTAGAGGCTACTGCAGTGAAAAACTTAAGGAGAACCTAACTGAAGTGAACTGAGGAAGAGCGCTGACCTAAGCAATTTTGGAAATTAGTGATTATAACATTAACCACTAAGGGAACCGCACATAAATACTGTCCCATAGTTGGCAAAGCTGCTTCCTTGACAGTGCCAATCAACATTTCTGACAGCACTGCACATATTTGCTAGAAATGAAAATTAAGTTAATACACAGCATATGGCAGAAGCTAGGTTTTTCACTGTTGGAATTAAAGGACAAAGATAAACAAGGTATCAAGATACAAATTTTAATATGAGTTCATGTTTACCTCTTGATACAGTTGTATACCTGGAAGTATTTACAGATACATTCAAATGCATAGTTAGTATGTATGCATATGAGGGTACCTAGAAAAAAATGACATTCCAGTGGCAATGAAATTCTCCAAGCACAGATGTTTTCTAACTCCGTTCTGCAACAGAAGACCTGGAGCCCAGCTATGGCTATTTCAAAGGTTGGGATATAAGGTGAGCATGGAGGATCTTGAAAGGCAAGAAAGAAAGAGCACCAAGGACAGAAACCCAAGTAAATAAAAAAGTTAAAATCCAAGGAAAACCATCCAAAGTGACACTCACATCCAAAATGATTCTGGATCCCATGGGAAGACCTGATGATGCCCAATGCCGGATCAATATAAAAATAAAATAAATATCCATGAATTCTGATTTGAATTCATTAATATGAAAGTATTTGCAGGTCTTGGATCTTCACGTAGAAAAATGACAGGTAATTTGTATGACCGCTCACCTCTCCAGAAAAGAAAACATCAGTATCCACTGCGTAAGTCAGCCTATCGTATACGCTTGACCTAAAGTGACAGAAATGACCATTCACCTCTCCCTGCAACCCAAAAACTATCTCCCAAACTACCTCAGGCTAACCTGAGAGGGAACAGATCTAAAAAAAACTCCTAAACTGCAAGACAGTCTAGGAAGTATGTTTACTCCTTAATTTGTTGCAGTCATGAGAAACGAGGAAAGTCTGAGAAACTCGCAAGAGCAAGAAGAATGCAAGAAACTCAGGCAGTAATTTTAATCCAGTATTCTTTTATAAAAAAACGTTTTTACTTAGAAGCATTCAGAATGTCAACAAAACAAGTATAGTCTTTTTTTTTTTTGTAATTATAATGTTCAGTTAATGGAAGAACAATTATTTCGTATAAGCTGTATCAGAGACAACTGAAGATGAAAAACTACCACCCTCTGTCTTAGTTACTCTTCTCTCATTGCTGGGACAAATACCCGACACTAAAACTGAAGAAAGGAAAGGTTTATTTCGCTCACAGTTACTGGAGGTCTCAGTCCATATTCAGCTGGCTCCAAGGCGGAGGGGCACAGGGCAGAAAGCAACCTTTCATGGTGGCAGCAAAGAGCAGGAGCGCAGAAGGAAGAGTAAGGACAGCTCACAGGAGCTATTTTCTCTTTCCTTCTTACATTGAAATGCAAATTCCCTGCCCCAGGGCAGGTGCAGCTTCCATACCCATAATAATAAATTACAAACTCCAGAAGCCACCCAAGACTGCATGGGGCTTTGGGGAGACACCCGTGTGCAAACCACAACACCCCCATATATAACTAATTTATGCCGTACATCAACAAGAACCTGCTTTAAATTTCCATGCCAATTTACAACCCCCATACTGTACCAGGCCAGGTTAGTGGCTATTGGAAACACCACCAGCACAGGGCTAGCTAAAGACACAGTTGGTGGTGTGTTACCTGTACAAAAAAAGACACTGCACAGTTTAAATATAAACCTCACCCAGCCTTATATTTATTTTTTTTTCTTCAAAAGGAGTTGTATACAGGTGTTAAATGCTTTATAGACATAAAAAAAAAATAAAAACTGCACTAGAACCAATTTATTCATCTTCATCCTTCTCATCATCTCCATATTTTTCTTCCTCTTCTTTATCCTCATCTTCCTCCTCCTTTCTGTTTTCAGCCTTGATGGCTCCCTTTTTTCTGCACCAGGTTTTCCTTTAGCCTGGCAGGCAACGATGGCCCTTTCGTACTTCTCCGTCAGCTTAGCAGCCTTCTTCTCATACAGCTGCTAGTCATCTGCTTCAGTATTATTCCACATGTCTCCAAGTTTCTTTGCGATATAACCAATGGAGAGGTCAGGACGTTCTTTGATTTTGGGGTGATACTCAGAGCAGAACAAGAAGGCCAAAGGAGCCCTCTTGGGTACATCAGGATCCTTGAATTCCTTGTTTCTTTCTCTTTTAGGAATATAAATTTTCATCTCTCTTCCATAACGAGCCCTGTCCACTTTTGCCATGTCTTCCAGTTTTCCTTTCTCTTTAGCAGACATGGTCTTCCACCTTTCTAAGCATGTCTTAGAAAACTCTGAGAAGTTAACTGAGGCGTCTGGGTGCTTCTTATGCTCCTCTCGGCAAGTTGGCATGAAGAATGCATATGGTGACATCTTGCCTCTCGGCTTCTTAGGATCTCCTATGCTCGTGTTTACTTGTTTTCCTCAGTGAGGTACAGAGCCACCCAGTGCCTGTCTGGCTCTCACTTGCCCCGGTGTTACCACTATGGAACTCATTGTACTGTAATTTCATATAGTATTCTTGATTTGATGCCTGTAGAGTGAAAGAGCAAGAAGCAAAAATGAAGGAAACATAAGTGAATTGCACATTTCAGTTAGTAATAATTTATCATTAAGAGGGGTCTGGTGATATATTCCTAACATTTTAGTAATCTGAGTGGCTGAACAGAAGGACCACACATTCCAAGCCAAGGCATTTTAGGAAATTATCAAAAACCTGTCTGAAAGCTTACAAAATAATCATAATAAAAATAAGGCCCATGATGTGGCTCAGTGGGAAGGCTCTAGGGTCAATCACCTATATTTCAAAAACAAACACAAGCAAAAATCACTACTTCCTTGTAACAAATGTACCAGATTAATACCAGATGTAAAAAAAAAAAAGAAGATATTAGGTATTCATGTATCTGAGATTTGTGTGGACTTTTCAACATTTCTGTGCTTAAAACTATTAAAAATGAAGTTTGTTTTAAAATGTGAAATACAATATGGTATTTAAAAGAACATTTAGCTTACTGATAAGTTCTGTATATTTTTTTAAATTATGATTTCAAAATGGATTTCAACTCCTTGCTCATGTCATTTTCATAATGGGAAATAAAGAAATAAAAGAAGAAAATAATTCAGATTTTACATTTCAAGCTAAAGGAATCTCCCTGAACTCCTAAGATCCCATGGCTAGTTATTTCCCTGTCTTCATGGCCAAGGACAGATTCCTTTCCTTTTGAACGCCACTAATCCTGTGGTCTCTGTCTTGCTCATTTAAACAATTCAGATTATTTCAGTGAAGATGAAGAATTCAGGGACCTGGTGTCTACCCAAAGCAAGCAGTGACATGAGGCTCCTGAAGTCTTCATTTTTTCCCCCTAAGGAAGGCAAACACTTAAGGAGAGAGTTCATTTGAGTCTTCCTTGCTTATTCAGCCTTGTCCTCTCCCATGAGATGGCCAACAGGAAAAGCAATTAGGGCCAATTGCCATAGTGCTTGGCTGCCTTTCAAACTAGAAACCATCTCACTGTTTGTGTAAGAACTGGCCTTCCCATCAGCTCCTTACAGACAGCAAACATCTGTGACCCTGCTGAGGACTGTACAGGCTCTCCATGGGAGAACAGTCCCATTCCTGTCATAGGCACTTGCTCTCTGACATCAGGGAGGGTGTGCTGCAACAGGGATGTAGATCCTGGAGGAGGAGGGAGGGATGGGGAAAATTGTAGCTCTGGGACTCCAGGCTGCAGCTAGACTCAGAGACTCTCAGTGGCTCCAGTGTTTTTGCACAACTTGTACCACTGAGGAGGGTTTTCCAGGCTGGGGAATGCCCTACTTGCCACCTGTCTTACGTGTGTGTCATCCTACCTGAAAGAATGTGGATTTGTTTCTTACCCAGATTCTACATTTCCCTGTTGTGGCTTAAATAATACTAAATATGTTTTAAAAAACTGAAAATTAATATGCTTGTCTCTTACCTTCTTTCTTTCTCACACTTTAAACAGGGTTTCCTTACTTTGCATTTACAGGAGTAAGACCCTATGAAGAAATTACTAGAAACTGAGGGTACCCTTGTTCCATCCTTTAGAGAAAGAAAAAGAAACTAAAATGTGTTTTCCCTCCAAGCACATTTCCCCTTGTCAAAAAGGGATTATATTGACATGTACCAAAAGCTTAATTTCCATAATAAAGTCATAAGTGCTGCTTTTCCTTTCCCTCTTTTTTTGAAAGTAGAACTATTAATATGCTATTATTTGGAGTCTATGATCTTTTTACTTACTTTTAGCTGTGTGGTAATGAATCAAGAGCTATCATTCATGAAGACAGAGGATGAGTATTCAACTTTACTCAGGATATGTGTGAACCTCATTCTCATCCATCAATTTCAGTGCCAACAAAGGTGCCATGTGAGGGAATCTTTCCCTATCTTTCTTCTTCCTGACTTCTGGATACATTCAAAATTCACCAATCTTAAAATGTTCTAAATGATTCTTATAGTCAGTATCTTTTAAATTATCATGCTAACATATATATCCAGACCATCAGAGCTATATTTGTGGAGCTCTGGAAATGGTGCAATTATGTGCATAAACCATTTGCTCATCTTCTTAGGAGCATCTGCGCTTCTCCATGACTGCTCATTTCTGTAGTTTATAATTTTCATTTGGAAGCATTTTGTGCCCCAGACCATTCTATGCTGGGCAATGGCAGTTGTCTTACCTCTGAGAAGATTGTATTTTAAAAACTTAAATTTTCCCAACAAATAGCTTGGAAAAAAGGGACAAGTGTATGTGTGTGTGTGTGTGTGTGTGTGTGTGTTTTCATGGGGTGTCTGTATGCTTGTCAGCATTGTGTTGATCAACTCTGATAACCTTAGTTCTTCCCCGTAGGGCACTTGCGATTTTTATTAATTTTTTTCTGGCTCAGGATCACTTTAGTTACTCCGTCCCTGCCTTTTAAAGTAGAAATGGAGATGTAAGGGATTTGGGGATTGGGTTTCTTTGCATGCAGATACAAAGAGACTCTCACTACAACCTATCAACTGTCATGTTACAGAATCAAGAAAATGGACTCCAGAGTTACTGATATGTTGAATAATGACAACTCAGAAATATCAAGTCCTAATCCAAGAAATTTGTAAATGTTACCTTAAATGGAGAAGAGGTGTTTTAACTTGGGTTCATACTACAGATCTTGAAATGGGGAGATTGTCTTAGGTCAGTCTTGTGGGATGTGGATGTCACCCCCAGTTACAGTAGCCCCTTACATGAAGGATAAGGATGATGGCCTAGATTCAGGAGAAAAAGCAATATAGAAAGAGAAGCAGAAATAGGAGTGGTCCAGGCTCAGACCTGGGAAAACCAGGGCAGCTGCAAGGAAGAAATGAGAAAAGACAGTCCCTGAGAACCTCCAGAGTGGGACTGCAGTGCTTGGTCTCCTAACTTCCCAACTGGAGAGAGAATCCACTTCCCTTATTGTGAGTGAGTGAGCTTGTGGTAATTAATTACAGCAGCCTCAGGAACTAAAACAAACAAAAAATAACATAGCCACAGGATATTATATTTCATAAATAGTGTTCCTCATAGACATATTATATGATCAAAATGTTTTAGGTTCTTCCCCAGTACCACTCCTGGGCACTCTCCTCTCTGCCTCCCTACAGCTGCATGGTTTAGAGTTCCAGCCACTAGCCACATGTGACCACTGAATAATTAAAGTGTAGCTACTAAGGACCAGGAACTGAATTTTTAATTTTATCCAATTTTAATTGACTTAAATTTTTAAAACTTACATTTGATTCTTTTATTGGAAAGCTTTTTAAAGCATGCAACAATTTAGGTAATTACATGTGGATTTACTTTTTGACTGTAAATTTTATTATATATAAATGCATGTCACATATTTCCAATGAAAATTTAATATCCATATTGAAATGTGCTCTAAGTACGAACCATATGTCATAGGGAAAAGAATATGAAGTATTTTACTAAATTATTTCATTTGCTAAAGTGGTAACATGTTATATTATTCTATGAAATGAAACACAATATTGAAATTACATTCTTTTGTATTTTTGTAAATAGTTGCTATTGCAAAATTTTTAATTTCAAAATTGAAATTCCTTTCTACAGTGCTCATAGTCTCCTTTCTATGTGAGGCTGATACCAGCAAGAAATCTGATGGCTGGTGGGTGACAGTCTACACATTCAACTATGTTGTCTGTTATTTTGGGAAGGATTATGAGCATGTCTCTCATGGACAGTTAATGTATCTGTCTTTCTGTATGAAAGTAATCATGTTTGGAAGCATAGTTTTTTGAATAAGCAAGTAGGGGCAGGGGAGATGGTTCAGTGGAATAAGTGCTTCACCAGCAAGCACAAGGGTATGAGTTCAATCCCCGGTTCTGCCAAAAAATTAATAAATAAATGAACAAGTAATATTTTGCTCACTCAATACAGAATATGAAATATATATGTGTATATATATTTTTTTTTTTCATATTGTCCTAATGAAAATTGTATTCCTGATGGCTGCTCTTTGAAGATGCTTCTAGGCTTTTTAGAAGGTATTCACCATGTCTCGAAGCAGTTAAGTTTCCAGTGGAAAGACATTTCTGTCTGACTGCTCATGTTGATAGTTATGTATAGAATAACTATTTTTTAATTCTTATTTTGTTTAATTTGCCTCATAGATCTCTCTTAAATAAAATTAAAAACAACTCTCTTAGTTACTTGTGTAAATAAATAACTTCATTTGAATTGAATTAATTATAGTCTTGATTTAAAGAATCACTGGTTTAGACAGTTACCATAGTGAGAACTAACTCAGTGAAATCAAGATTTTTTTTTTGGTGTTAGGAAAAGGCCTATGGGGTCTCACTGCACAGATCAGACTCATAGTGATTCTCCTGTTTACAGCCTCCCAAGTGCTGGGATTACAGTTGTACACCACCGTGCCTGGTCTCCATCACCATCTCAGGGTGCCCCAGAGGCAGGGCCGGTAAGGCAGTTTCAGGGATTGAACTCCTGGCCCCTGCGTCTGCCTAATCAGGCTCTTTAATCTGATGAGCTAATTGGCAGGCTGAAAACAAGAATTATAAGTGAAACAATTTGATCTACTACGCTATGTTGGCTGATTGTGGGTCAGAAAACGCTAAGTAGTAAGCAGAACCTGGGCTGGACAGCCTCTCTGAGACGATGTAATTTTTGCCTTGCCTATCTCCCTCCTGACTTTTTAATTCACATGGACTTTAATTTAGGTCCCTCCCACTCTGTTGCCCTACCTGCCTCAGATGTTACTGGCTTTAGAAAATACTGTAAAAAAAGAACTAACAAGTAAATCACTTAAATCACAAAAGCCACAGGAGCTAGAAAAGACTTAATGGGGCCTTCATTTCACGGGTGAAGAGTAGTTCAGAGTCAGAGCCACAACTAGATCAAAGGGCCTTCAGACACCAAGTGTAATTCTCATTTTGCAAAATCATATTTTTCCACTACAAAAAAGACCTGCAAAACCCTCTGCATATTATGTTTTTATAACATCTCCCCACTTCCAAAAGAATATGATGAAAAATGAAAGGCTATTCCTTACAAAATTAGACATGGCAGGTAGTTGTGCAAATACAGGTGCAGCCTTGGGCATGCCCTGAATTAACAGGTGCTTTGTGTTCATTCGCCCCTAATACTTTACACAGACTGTTTGTTGCTAAAACATTGACAGGTTTTCTGGAAATGGGTAGTTTGTATACTTATATAAGCTGGGTCTGATGGTATTTATAAAGCCTCAAGTCGTATATCCAAGAGGAAAACTGTCTCAATTGCTGTCTCAGCACACCCGAGGGGCGGGGCCAGCACAGCAGGCCCAGGGATTGAACCCCCAGCTCTTGAGCCTGCTTGCAAGCACTTTAATTTGCTCAGCTATTTGACCAGTCATGCCTACAGTCTTAAACTTGTAAAATTAAACTTAGATAGTATGATGCTGAAAGCTTCAAAACTAAATACTAGTTATTTAATTTTATAAATTCTGGCATAATGGCACTATGCAGGTCAATTTTATAGATAAAAATAATATAGTCTATACGGATAATCATTTAAACAAAGGTACTATTTTAATATCTGAGTTTGTTTTTCAACACTCATGCTCCAAAACTTCGTAGCACTAAGCTGTTGTTCTCAAGTTGCCTCTTTAGGTAGATTTAGAGTGTACACAACATCCTGTCTGGTCCAGTCACCGGATTGCTGGCCCCACTTGGAAGGCTTACTCCACTAAGCAGAGAAACTGGTGCAAGACTGTACTGTCAGGATATCTCAGAGAGGCAAACACAGTCATGTGCATTGGAACATCGACATTCTTGACCTCTTCTTTCTGAGCTTCATACTGTCTTCCTAATCTGATAGAATATTCATGCACATTTTAATCATATTAACTTAAGTAGGAACTCAAATTATTATATTGATTTACTTTAGGACTCTACTAGGGTTTTTAAAACAATGGTAAGACAAGGGCAAATGGAAAGAGACAAAAGTGAACTAAGAAGTGTGTGATGCCGAGTGAGGCAGAATTAGAGTCAGGTTCAGAGAAAGAGCATATTAGCATTAATGTCATATTTTCCTGAAAAGCTTGGAGTTTCACACTGCAGTGTATTGTTGAAGAAAATTAATAAGATTTTTTTTCACATATTGCACCAGCAGATTTTGGTAAGTAGTTTGGGATGGTGACATTAATTTTACTGTTAGAATTTTCAGAATGATTATACATGCATGCACAGTGTGTTGCGAAGTGCAAACATGCTTTACAATTTCAGGATATGATCATCACTGTAGTCAGGTTAGGTGTAGGGGAGCTTCAATTGTTGAGGGAAGTTTTCCATTCATTGGAGAAAGGCACTCTGGTCAGCTGAATTAGGAGGCTACTCAGCTATTGTTGCAGATCTTTAAATGCCCCAGCTTTACCAGTCCATTGTATTTATGTGTAGGTTTATGGTAGGGAGTATGAACAACAGGAAAAAATTAATTTAATTGGAGAGTAGATATCCTGTGATGAAAATATATAACAATTTCTTATCTACTTTTTGAATTCTAACAGATTGGTGACTTGTGTGTATTTTCTTTTAATTTTTTTATTGTGCTTATTAAAAATTTGTTTCATCCCCTTTTACTTATGAAGGGTATTTCAGCATATTTCCCATTACAGTCTGTTTCCTATTCACTCATGATGACAGATGACCTCTGAAATCGAGCCCTAAATGGACATGTAAACACGATATGTGAATGTAAGTAGTTCTTCCCAGTATTTCCTCTGTACACAAAGATTTCTCCAAAGCAATTTCTGAAGCTTTTTGCCCTTTTCAAACCCTGCAGTCCCCAGGAGGTTATTCTCAGTGAAGTGCTTAGAAGGAAGAGTTCAAATAGGATTGATTTAATAGAGCTATGATGTGAAAAGTCTCACAACACGCTCTCTGCTGAAATGGCCAATCACAGAAGCATTAAAATCAGAGTGGAAAAGAAAGTGGAGATACCCTAAAGAGGCATCCAAATTAAAGTATAACAGTGCCTTCCCGTCCTTCTGCGAGAAATAGAGGTATTAAAGAGTGAGAACAGTCCAAATGCATTTGAAAGAGTCCTCATCTGTGAGCCTCAGTTTCAGCCCTAAATTTAGGGCAACAACAAATTCCTTCGACCCTCAACTAACGACCACAAGGAAAAGTTTCTATTTCCTGTGTTCATCTATCTACTTTCTCCAAAGGGGCTACTCTCACTTCCTGACCTATGTATTATTCCTATAATTACAAAACTTTATTATCTTTGCTATCTTAATCATATCATTGCTTTTCTTGTCCTGCGAGCTACACTATTTTCAAGGACTGTTGTTCCCTGTACTATAGGACTGCCCATCAAGATGTGACTAATCTAATGCAAGGGCTGGTGCTTGTTAAGTGGATTCTCAAGAGGGATGGCAGTAATAGCCATCCTGGTGTGGACTGAGGATCTCTGAAACAGAATGCGGAATATCTACATAGCATACTGGGTTTGAGTCCTGCTGGAAATATAAGAGTCTTGGGGTTGTTGCTCTTCCCCAAGGTCTCTTAACCCAATTATGCAAATCTAGAAATAGAGTTTTTAGTGACTTGACATGAATTCACCAAATGTTCAAAAAATTGCTTTGTAAATCAGAATTCTAGCTGAAATCAAATATTTACTATAAATATACATGTATGTGTGTGTGTGTGTGTGTGTGTTAATACAAATATAGGATATTTCTTAAAGCTTGAAGAGAACAATTAAATATAACACCAACACTTGGAGAATACTATTGTTTTCTAATGTCTGGTCTTAGGGATGTATGCACACAGATGTATGTAGTCACGTGTACAATATTATGTTTTGATTCATAACAAGCTTTTACTGAAGTATGTTCAAAGTAAAAGGAAGAATTAGAGTACACATCTGAGAACTTCTTTATGATTGAAAATCTTGGAATTCAATTCTGTTCAGGCAGAGGGTGCAACTAAAGGTCTTTGGGACAGACAAGGAGAAGAATGTGTCTTTGTCCACTTGAATTAGCAGGAGATCATGGGGAGAAATGGTGCCTTAGAAGAGAAGAAAGGCAAGTTGAGTGATTCATGAATGTGAATGCTGAATTCACTGTGAATAACGGCAGCAGTTGTGGTGGAGAGGAGCTATGTGGTAACGTTTTTCTTGAAATAAAGGAAGTGACATAGAAATAGGGAGGTAACTGCCACAAGCCAGGTAAGACTGATTTATAAAGGCAGCACACATCTTACCAGAGTCGTGGGTTTTGTAAGGAAAGGTGGTGGTAACAATCTGTTAGCCACAAGGGGAAGCAAAGAGGACACTGTCCCTGCTTTCTGGCCTTGAGGTAATGACGCGTAGAAGAGAAAACGTAACCACTGATTGGGGCTGTTGAAGCAACTTTGTTCTCAGGAGAATGAGGTTTCAGCTCAGATAAGGAGGTAAAGGAAATATTCTGAGAAATGAGCAGTAGAAAGCACCTGGGAGAAGGGAGGAGAGGATGTGGCTTGGCTTTGAGCGGTAAATAAATTTGCTATGAAGCAGAGGCAAGCGAGGATAAATGGCATCAGATGGCGAGGCCTGAGGATCTGAGATGGGGTATTCACGGGGATGGAGCTCCCAAGGGCTAGACTTAGTGTGGGGCACTTGTTAAGGTTTAGGGTCCCTAGAGGAGAAATGGAGTTCAAACAATGCAACTTTGCTTTATTTGCTCCTATGTGGTGTTTCAGTTTGGATTAAAAATGTTTTCCAGAAGGCTCCTGTGTGCAGTTGCAGGACTTCTGGAGGTGATTAATCTTCTCTCAGTCAATCACATCCTCAAGATTTACCATCTCATCCTCAAAAGGTTCTATTTAAGACAAGTATTGTGTGGCTTTTAAATACAAAAATTGTTGCCTTACATCATTAAGAATAATCTATATTCATCACTGGGTAATGCAGAAAGAAATAGTTGCACATTTAATTTAATCTATGTTAATAATTTTAGTGCACTGAATGATTGATTTGATTGTAATTATGTTTGTGAGTAGGAATTGGAGCAGAGAAAGCAAAATATGTTAGGAGACAGGGAGTCCAGGTTGAATGAGCAGAGAGTGATCTGATTTTGTTTTTCTTGTCAGACAAGATGTTGGATCTCTTGTCAGGGAGTAGCGTGGCGAACTCGGGACACGAGCCATTAGGGAGGGTTTGCACATATCGGCTTCCATTGCGGCTGTAAGTGGGCTAAGTGTGAGGCAGGCATGGAACCGCGCTGCTTCACCCGTACGACGCGCGCTGCCCATTTCCCTCCCTCTCTGCTCTGCTGGCTGATGACAGCTGTGCCCTCCCTAGAGGGATGCAGCCCGGGGTCGGTCACAGGGCCATTTTGCTCTTTTCTAGATGACTTATTTTCCATCCCAGAGGCCCATCAGTGACATCAGGGCTCTCAGTCACCCCCAGATACTTGTTCTTTTTTTTAATCCAAATTAACAACATCTGGATAATTAGAATGATTAGCGTTCTTTTATAGTTAAAATTCTTGGACATTTGTGTTGGCTGAGATAATGGAATTTCCCCTCACATAAGCTCCTATCTGCAGCAAGTCTTAGAAACATAATTTTACTATTATGAGTGCACAGTTCTTCCTTTTGGGGTTGAAATTCCAAGCTACTTTGAGCACAAATGAGAAAAAAAATGATTTCCGACATCAACACCTGTCAGAGATCTTTAGGTTTCAGAACTTTTCCATAAGTTACCATAACTACTGTCACCATGTTCAACTGATTTTACTGTGTAGCCTGATATAATTTCAATATTCTCGTCTTTTGAACCAACTATTTTCTTCTTTATTCTTCAATGGTTTCTCAGGAAAGACTTTACATTGGCCCTAGACAAGAGCACATTCTGTTTCTATGCATGCAGAGCACTGGATCTCATTATTTTAAAGAATTGTTTGTTTGCTTATTAGTTATGATTTTTGGTTACACATTTTCTCCCCAGTGCTGGGGATAGAACCTAAGACTTCATACACAGCTATCCACATGCTCTGGCACTGAAGTATACTCCCAGGCACGTCATGTATATTTTGGGCATCTATAAAGACACAGACCTCTTTATATCCTTGATATCTAGCACAGAACTTGTCTTACGTACTTGCTCAATTAACATTCATTAAGAGAAGAAGTACTACGTTTCTGAATTTAAATAATTTCTAGGGATCCATTCTAAAACTAGACACCAAGTTAGTTAAAATTTATTCTTAGAATTTCAACAGGTTCTCTTTTCTAATTTGATGCCAGCTTTGGCACTAAGAATTAAGAGGATATCCAGTGTTTTTTGAACTGAATGGTGGAAGCTCATTCACAATGGATATTCAAGGTCGGAAAAGACACAATCTAGAAAGATAACAGGTGAAAAATTGCATTAGTAGGTTTAAGTTCCAGGAGGATCACTATGAGTCTGAGCATAGATTCCAGGAGGATCACTATGAGTCTAGCAAGATCCTGTACCAAAGAAAGAAGGACAGGAAGAAAAAAAGAAAGAAAGAAAGAAAGAAAGAAAGAAAGAAAGAAAGAAAGAAAGAAAGAAAGAAAGAAAGAAAGAAAGCCACCCTTTGACATAAGGGTCATACTATGAATCATGGAAGTATATGCCAGTCAAGGTTTAAAACAAAGCTGAAGTGGCATCCAGAAAAATCAGCATATAGTCAGAATAGAGACCAAATGCATCGTTGGGAAGAGGACTAGTAAGTAATACATAGGAACAGGTCAGAAGTTTACATTTTACTTTATTATTTTTAAAGAGGAAATATGCCCATATGACCCGTGATTCTTCACTCAGGTGTTCTTGCCACCTCACCCTCTCAGGTAGCTAGCAAGAGAGGTGTGCACTATTCAGCGAGCTAGTTCAGATTTTCAAGAAAATTTACAAAAAAAGAAAGGTACAAATAATGTCCTGTCGAGTGACTGAGTCTTTATCTTCTTTCCTTTCTGAAGCTCATGGTTATGACCAAGTCAGATACAGTTTGGCAAGATGTGATGCTTGCCAACTTGCTATTGAATCTTTTAAGGTGTAAGACTCTAGAAGTGAGTAGAGCTGTTCTTACATGTTACATTATATTTAGTTGTAAAACAGATTTTGGTAATTTCAAAATATCACTGAGTATTTTAAATTTAAAATGACCACTGAGCCTACATTTTCATATTTTACATTCTTTTCACACCTGTGTTCTACTTTTAAGAGAGATCATCTTTATATGGAGTTCTGAGGCAGCTACTGGCTCTTTAAACTTATCTATATATTCTGTTAAAGACAAGATAGGGAAACATATTTCACTATAGCGTATAACAGTCCATGAAGAAAAGGACTAAACTACACTCTAAAGCTTCTGAATGGGACAATCGAAACTATGCTCAAAGTGAGGGTTGATGTGAGCCTTGGGGTGAAGAAGGAAATCTATTTTGTATAGAGAGAACTTTGGGAAAAAGGTACAAAGTTGTGCGTGCTCTAGGGTATAAGGTTAGTAAAAGCAGCTCTGCAGAGTAAGGAAAAATTGGAGATTTAAGAAAGACATATTAATTTAAAAAAACACATATTAATGAAATCTGAATTCCTTCCATGGTGATGACTTAAATAGGAGAAATGGGAAGCCCTTCTTGTATGTGCTAGATTTGGAGAAACAAAAAACTTAAATGTTCTTACTATTATTTATGTGGCTCATTGCAAGATGTTTTTTAATTGTAGTGAAATTGTTTGTATAAATTGAATGGCAGATAAATGCAGGACTCAAGGTAACTATGGTGCTTGAGAGTTTACCTATTCAGAAGTGTGTGAGAATCTGGGCAGCAACAGCAATTACATGCTGAAGCAAGGTCAAGGACATGGGTCCACGTGTAAGGAAGGGAATGAGAATGGATATTCTTTTCTTTGTATAAACCAAAGCCTGTAGAAAGCTTAAATTGAAAATCACCTGTAAGCACAGCAGCTGCTACAAAACGCCCCTAATATTCTTAAGGTGTCCATTTACACCTATTCAAATACAAGGTTGACAATTTTAAATTAGATAGGTAGAATTGCAGAAAGGAAGTTTACATTTCTTACTACTCAAAGATGTCATTCATGTGCTGTCTTTTACCATTCCTGTTAGAACTCCAGCTGTCATTCTTACAGTAGTTCCTTTGAAGGCAGTGTCGTTTTTGTCTTCCTGTGGATGAAGGGTTTTCTCTCTCTTTTTATTTGTTTGTTTTCAGCAATCTTGCTATGCTTTACCAGGTGTTGTTTGCTTTATATTTATCTTGCTTTGTATGAATTCTTAAATCAAAGCTTTGATGACTTTGATCTGGTTTGAAACATTCTTTGACAGTGGTCTTCCAGTATTACTTCTGTTTGTATTATGTCTCTCCTGAACCTATGTTAGAGCTCCACCGTGCTGTAATCTTCAGCTAACTCATTTATGGAAATCACAACTTCAGTTGTTGCATTTTTTACTTCTAAGATTTCTATTGCATTGTTTTTCATAGCCTTCTATTTACAAGTAAAGTTCTCCAATTTGTAATATAATTTCTGAATGTAGATACTGTAAATTCATGCCTATGTCTTCAATAGTTGTTTTACCCATAGATGTGTTTCTAATTTTTTCTACTCAGTTTTCGTCTTTTGTTCACATTTGCTGACTCCCTCAAACACACTGTGGACCCTTGAATTACAACAGCTCTCACATATGGATAATTTGGGTTATGACCAGAATTTTAGGCTTAACTTATTATCAAAGTCAAGATACAACCCAAGTGCCAGCTGCTTGTGCAGTTGTGAACAAAGACTTGCAAAGCCAGGAAATCATTGGTAAGTGTAACAAAATGTCAGTTTGAACCCAGATGCTCATGTTTATGAATGTGATTTCGGGCACTTTCTTATATAATTACTACAATATCTGCTAACCAAGTGGCCCCCACAAAGCTAGAAACGTAGCTAAAGCTGAAAAGGAAGGTAAAGAACATAATCACAGTCAAAATAAGATGAAAATTATGGAACAATAGGAGAGTTACTTTCATGTGACTGATCGAGCTAGTATGCCCAATAGCTCAACAATTTTCCACATAGCAAAGTTTTACATAAGGAAGCTAGTGTTCTTAAAGGTGTTACTCAAGTTAGTGACGCCTAATCAACAGTGTTAGGTGAGGTAGAAAATCTATATATTATTAGTGTAGATTAACAAATGGCAGATGGCAAATCGCAATCTGAGTCTATAATTTGTGAAAATACAGATCTTGTAAAGGAGAGTCCATCAAGGAGTGATAATGGTGAAACATTCTATGCCAGTATGGGCTTGTTTCATAATTTTACATAAAGAATCAAGGTTCATAGCATCACTAGTCATGGTGAAGCAGCCGGTGCTGGTATAAAGGCTGCTTGAAATTACATAACCACTTCAAAATGACACAGAGAAATGGCTCCTGCTCTCATCAAGTTTTCATCTGTGATAAAACTGGCCTTTTCTGGAAGAAAATGCTCAGGAGAACATAGATTACCCAGAAAGAGAAGAAAATGCCATGCCGCAAGCCTATGAAGGATAGCCCAAGCTTATTGCTATGTGCCAATGAGAGTGGTGGACTCACAATAAAGCCTCTCTTGATTTATCACTCTGAGACCCCCAGAGTACTCAGAAAACAAAGTCATGAAGAATAGGTTAAGGGTGATGTGGAGATCTAACGCAAAACCCTGAGTACTTTTTCTTGAGTAGATCAGGGAGGCTTTCTTTTCTAATATTAAGAAATATTGAGAGGACAGCAGTTTACCACTCAAGGCTCTCTGCATCATGGACAATGCTCTTGCTCTTCTATGAGATTTAGAAGAATTGACTGAAGAATTTCCACGACTCTAGGCTGAGTTCCTCCCGCCTAATGTAACTCTGCTGCAGTCTATGGACTATCAGATTATAGTTAGCATTAAAAAGCTATATAACAAGGGACTATTCCTGAAGTGCTTTAAGATGGTCTCAGATACAGATTTAACCCTTAAAGAGTTTGGGGAGGAACCCTGCAACACCCTTTTCTTTGTGGGCCAATATTACTCTAAGAACACTGAGATCTGCCTGGAAGAAAATCTGGTCTAAAATTATATAGGAGAGAGACTTCAGTGGCTGAGTAGAGGAGCCTGAACTTTCACTTGACTGTGTTTGATGACACTGTCATTATAGCAGAATTCATAGGCTTGCAGGTTTCTCGGTTACTTTTCTCCAGTTGCTAGACAAAATACCTGGCACCCAGAATAAAGGAGGAAAATGTTTATTTAGCTCACAGTTTATGGAGGTTTCAGTCCATACTCAATTGGCTCCAAGACAGAGTGGCACATGACAAAGAGCAATAGTTTATGACGGCAGAAAATAGCAAAAGCAAACAGAACAAAAGGAAAGAACAGTAATGAATTCTCTTTCCTTCCCTTGTATTGTATGCAGGCTACTCTTCCAGGCAAGGTATATCCCTCACAGCAATAATCTTAGCATTGGACCAAGAACCAATCAAAAATTCTGGAAGCCTGCTCCATGCCTATATAAGACTCTGGGGAGACACCTAGATACAAACCGTAACACACATAGATAGCGGTGATGTTGAGTAACTGGTAGAGCAGGACTCAGAGGACATTTCTGCCTGAACAACAGAGAATGGCAGTTGTGAAGTTTACAGAAGCAGAGAGGGAAGGAACACCAACAGTCAACACAGCTAAGTTCTAGTTCAGCACAAAGGAAACACTAAATAAATGGACAGAGCTTCAAATATTTCTAGTGAAGACACCCAGACAGGGAAAAAGCCCATCATTGCATGTCCTGGCTTTAATGACAATGACATGTCACACAACATGACAGTGATATGGAAAGGACAGAAATAGACCAACTTACACCATGTTTTAGTTTGGAAAGGACTGTGGATTACTGAGCATGAACAGGTCCTGAGGCCTACAGACTTTCCAAAGGAGAGAAAAGCGGCCAGAGAGCCAGATTCTTGTTATTCTTTTGGAAGAAGATTTTCTTTCCAAATAGTACCCAACTCCCACTTCATCCTGTCTTCCTCAAAGTTAAAGATGTCAGCTTGAGTAGTGAGTGTAGTATAAAATTGTTGTTTCTCATAAATAAGGTCTACTTTATAACATTTTTACAAATACATGAGGGAAATTATTGGTGTTTCTGATAAATTGCACACATTTTCCATCTCAAATTATGATGAAAAGGTTAGTTAAGGGCTGCTCTCAGAGGTTTAATGCATTGTGAGTGTTTCCTTTATTTCTTGTTGGAAGAATAGTTTGATTTAAAGCCAACATGAGCTGCAGTCCCACCTTACAAACAAGTTGGGTTTGCAAGTCAAAAGTCCACTGTACAAATATTACAAATCAAGAAAACAAATTAACATTACTCAGTTGATTTAGCATTCGCATCTGAGAAGAGCTGTTCTTTTAAACATTTGACATAATTAATATTAGACAGGAGAACTTATAGAATAAAACAAAAAATAAATTTTTATTAATTTTTCAAAGTGCAAGTCACAAACAATAGCACCGCAGCCCCACATAAACAATTACCGTGATGTTGGTAGCCTCCAGGCAGATACATGCAAGGGGACACTCAGTACGTAATTTTGGAAGGCAGCTGTGCTCACCACTGTACCCCCAATGCACACTACATAATTTTGACACCCGAACAATCTAGACCAGCAGTGGTGACCCTGTGGCATACGTGCCACGGCAGGCTGTTTGCATCATTGACAACACTAAAAGTTTTGTCATCACTGTCCTGGATGAAGTCTCCCACGGTTATAGAATCAATTCTCCGTTACTTTATAGCCCTGGACTTGCATATATCTTATGAATCTTCTGCAAATTTATATTAACCTTGCTCACACCATTCTCATGAACACTCAATAAAAAAATGAAGTATAAAGGAGAAGATTTTGTTAGGTACAGTGGAGCTGATGAAGAGTACAAGCTAAGTTTTCAGGTTTTTTTCTTATCACGCAGGTAGAACTTCAGCCCTTTCCTGGTAAAATTTTACCTCTTGAAAATGAATAAATCAGCAATTCGTTATCTTGACTCATTGAAGAGGTCTAGAGACTAAGACTCAGTTTTCGGGAGACTCTCTCGGAACACATTTGTGTTGCTTTCCATCACCCACAGACTCTTAGGGGAAATTGGCCACATTCACGAAGTGCTGCTGTTGACAGCTTGTACAGACCCTCAATAACACCTGGAGTGATCCTTCACTGAACTGGTGAAGAAAAAAATATAACTCTGATCTTGGTAGATATTAGAGGTGCAGGACTCCTGTCCCCCAAATACAGCATTCCATGGGACAGTGAAGGTTAAGAATAAAAAATTATGAAGACAAATCTGAGAGATCCAAGGAGTCCTGAATGAACAGGCTATTTTTCAGGGTTGATTTAAACAGAAAGAGAGCAATGGGGGTGCAATATTGGTCAAACAACAATCATCCTATATGGTTGCGAATGCAGCTGATTATCTATATTGAAAGGAGTCATCATTTAGCAGAAGTATATGGAAAGGTATCAGAGCAAGGAAGGGAGTACGGGTCCAGCTGTTCTGATCACCCAACTCTGAGCCCTGTGCCCACCTGGGCCCACTGGATAATAAGGTGTAATTATAGTGCAATCTCAATTTTTTTTTTTTTTTATTTTTTTTATTTTGCAGGCCTGGCTACTACGGCTGCTTGAAGGCCTGGCTGGCTTCAGATTTGCCTACAGCCACAATTCTGATGTCTCATTTTTGTGCTGGCTTCCTTGAGAACTCAGCCTCTCTGTTTATTAATTTCTGCCTAACTTAGATTTTATAATAGGATGGCTTGGACTTGAACTTTAGTCTTTCCAGAACTTTGAAACTACTGAGAACTCGGCTTAGTGTTGTGCCTTTTATTATCTGTGATGTGTGGGCGCTGGTCGGGTCTCTTACCTGCCTATTGTTGTGCTGCTTAGAAATCTTCAGATATCTTGAGGAAAAAATTGACATATGAAAAGTGAATCATTTCCCCAAAACTCCTTTAATATCAGCCCCCTCATGTCCTGACTGCCTTACTAAGCCTGAACTTTAATTTTCATTTCCCAGGCTCGGAAGCCTGTCAGAAGTTTTGAGCTCCCTCGTTCTGCTTGTCCTTGCAATCCCGCATAGCTTATAACTTGGTGAAAGCGTTTGGAGAGAAGAGTGGTGGAGGAAGTTTGATTCATTTCAATGTGTTTTTTTTTTTCACTTTCTTGGGTCATTAAATGCTGGCTATCTTCGTTGTCTGTGATCCATTATTACATATCTTTGTATTTTCCCAGCTTTTATAGTTCAGAGTGGAAGGGTTACTGTGTTACAAGGTACTTTACCATAGCTGGCAGCCATAGGCTCAAAGCAACAGTGTGGATGCATGAGAAGGCTCATGTCTTTACACACAGATGTTACATCAAGAAGCATTAAATGCTGAAATAACTATTACAAGTACTTTATATTTCATAGTGCTATTCATGTGCTTTATTTCAGTGGAAATCAGTGAAAAAGTGGGATTAATTTTAAAATATCTGCCTTATGTACACCCTTCAAAAACATATTGAGTGTAGAAATAATACTTATTTTTTGTCTGGTCAGAGAAATTGCTCTATTTTCATAACCAACCCTGGAAGGCTAAAATTGTCTTGAATTATGTGGAGTGCAACATTGGGATATAGGATGTTTATATCTGATATATTTTTTCTAATAATTTTGTTTGGTTCTATACTAAGACCTTTCCAATCTTACCATTTGTTAGTTGCTTTTCTCTTTTCTTTTATGCCTCTGGTCTAATTCTCTGTCAACAGTCACAAATAGAAGGTTCATTCTATTTTATTGTTACCCTGCCTCTATCCACAGCTAAAAGACAACATTGAACTATTCCTCCAGTTGCTCCCAGATGATGTTATAGAACTGTTTCATCTCTTCACTTCTTAATAATATCTTCTTTTTATGCTTTTAAAGAAGGCAGTAGAATATTTTCCTGGTCAGTCATAAAGGTTTAATGTTGTTGCATTCTCTTTGAGGCCTGGTTACAGCACCTAATTCCAATGATAAAATGTGATTTTTGTTTGCTGTTACCAAGGAATTGAGAAAAGCTGTTTCTACTTCTCTTAGTTGAAGTTTCTCTTGGAATAAGTTGAGTCTTACTTATTTTCAAAGTCAGCATTTTAGAACTTTCTGAGAAGCTAATAGCAATGTGTATAGTTAATTAAAATATTTTAATTGTTTTATTATTTAAATAAAGCCACCGAGTTGCTAATTTTTCTAGCTTCTTTATTAAATAATGTTATTAGTAATGCATTCTTGTTCAAGATTATAAATTAAGTCATTCCTCTGCTGTAATCGTTTCCACTCTAGTGGAGTGAACAGAAGAACAAACACACTGCTCTTAGCAAGACCAAACTGCTTACAAAAAAATGAGTTAAAATGTTTCTACTCTGAGTTTCTTCTCACAAGAGAAACAGATGGAGCAAGGTAGGTCAGGGGAAAGAGCTGTTTTTAACAAATGAAGAAGTGCTGAGGCTGGTTTAAAGACTGGTTTGTTTCTTGTTGTTGGAGAATATAGGCCAGCCTCGGCTTCTGTTTCCTGTGCCTGTTATGCCACTTAGAGGATGGGTCCCTGTGGGGAAAATGAGGAGCAAAGGACAAAGGAGAAAGAATAAAGACTAAGAAACAGCTGGTTCGAGGAAGCTGTTGGTATCATATGATCATGCGGAGGCTTCAGGGAATAAAACTGAGTGGCCTGCAGAATGAGTGGCCTGCAGAATGAGTGGCCTGCAGAATGAGTGGCCTGCAGAATGAGTGGCCTGCAGAATGAGTGGCCTGCAGTCCTCCTGTGGGATGTTCATACCACTAGTTCATAATCTAATTAAAAGTTGTGCTAGGGAAGATGTATGTACCCAGGAGACATTGATAAAAATGATGTCTAATTCTTTGCTGTCCACAGAGACATTATGGCTCTTAGTGATAAGAGCTGGAAGTCCACTTTATAATTTCTTCCACCATCTACTTGGATGTTGAAAGGCAAAGGTTGAGTTTAAACCCCAAAGTTCATTTAAACATATGAAAAGCCATCTTTGTAGGAGTTTATAATGAAAGAAAAATGAAAGCACAATCTCCTTTTATACACCTTGTTCTTTTATAGTAATTAAAAGTTGAACCAAGTCTCAAGGCACGATAAAAATTGAATGTGCTTAGTGCCATTCAATTGGTAAAGATACGTGGAACTTTGCTTCTTGAAAATCAGAATGATTTCTAACTAGAATCCCAGCATATAACATCATATAATTTGTATTTTCCATTAATTTTGATTTCTAGCATGGCTATTATGCGTTCTGTCTTTGTTCATGCAGTGGAAAGTGTCACAGGCTTATCTTCTATTCATTTTATTCAATATATTACTGGGACAGCTCTCCCAATACCCTCTCACAGACTTTGCCCAGATATTTGAAAACCCAGTGCACAAGCAGGAGCCCTATTAAGTACTTATCACTGCCCAGCTCTCTAATATTGGCTGAAACTTCAAGTACAATGTGTCTGGTAATAATTATTTTTATTCCAGACTCCTTTCATAACATATTTCCATCATTATATGCAAAACATAAGTCTCCAAAACACTTTTTCTCTGGAAAGCTCATCTCAAATACATTTTCTGGGCCAGTCGCCCATTCTTTACCATCTCCAGTCCCTGCCATGCTCCCACTACTTCAGGCAGAAGTGATGCTTCCACGTGGGAAGACTCTCCCGCAGAATTCTAGCAGATTGTTACTTTCCCTGTGCACTGCTTATCGTCCTAGCCCTAGAGGGCCCATCTTTTGAAAGAAAACTCTGTCCTACATTAGTCACATGGTGTTTGATGGGCAATGTGGTGGGCACTTCTCTCTCTATAGTTTTTTCTTTCCTTCCTTCTCGTGCAATACCTTTCTTAAAACCTGGAGCAAGTTTGACAAAATGGAAATACCAAAAAGGAGGCAAGGAATGACAAGATATTCTAGGTCCTGAGATCCAGTATGTAGGCTATTTTATTACTTACAACTTAAATTGCATTTTTTACTTAATACATAAAAACATAACAATTGCACACGGTATTTTATTTAATAGATGTGTACATTGCATAATGTTTAATTAAAGAGGAATACATCCATCTTCAAGCACATTTATCACTTCTGATCATTTTAGCCTGTTTCCTTTTGTCATTTTTTTAATTTTATGCACTTGGTACAGGGTCTAGATTCACACCTTGGACTCCTAGTGATCCTCCTGTTTGCAGCCTCCCCAGCCCTCTGCCTGTTGGGTGCCTGGGATCCAACCTATGTCTGCCTAACCAGGGGCTTGTCTATTGAGTTATCTCCCTGGCCCCTGATTTCTTTTACTCAATGCACATAAATGATAAACACAAGAGAAAACCGCACCTTGATCTTCCAATAGTACTCGCTTCACTTGTGTTACTCAGTTGTCCCCTGTGGGGCCATGTATGAGCTTCTGTTATTTATCACTAATATCCAAGGTGTATGTGACACATGGACTGGTCAGCGTTGAAGGAGTGAGACTGCAGTGTCAAAAGATGTTGCCACAACCTGAGAGATGTGTGGAATATAATAGCGCATAACTTTATTGTCTTTAGTTGAAAAAAGCATAATGCTCAGACTTATTGCCTAGAATGAGCATTGACATTTCTTCTAGGGGCTTCAATCCCAGGATTAAATGCCAGAGGCTTATTGTTTAGGTGTGTCTTCTGTTTTTCTATAAAATTTAAAATATGCAAGTGAGAGCTGCAATTCTGAGGAATAGAATTACTCTAATCACACACAATAATGGGAAAATGCATGACATAATGATCTATATAAAGCATGTGCAGTGTCTGCTCAGGTTGACTAAATAGAAGGTGATGTTGTTTTTTTATGCTCAGTCATGGAAAAGTATGTGCAGAGTGTAAAATCTAATGGTAAATGTAGGCCAAATAGGAGCAGACGAGATTAATCTGAGAAGGGCTCTCATTCAGTACACAAGCAACAACTGTTCTGTGGTAAGAACTTAGCATCACACGCTGGTCACGCGATTTTGCCTCATCCTTCTTCAGAACTTCCCCAGTCGCTTGCCCTGCTATCCATGCTTTTCCTTCCTGAAATTTTCTGAATCACCTTTTCTATTATTTTCTCAGGTTTCTTTTTCTGTTCATCACCTCATATTTTCATATTTCACCTTTTTTTGGACTGCTGACTCTATTCTATCATTTTCCTTTCTCAAACACTGGACAAATTCATCTCTGAAACTTGCCCATAATATGGCCAATTTCATGATTGCATCACATCCTGTGATAAAATAAACTGCTGGAAACTAATTTTATTTACACAAATCAAACAGAAATAAGATCCCATAGAAATAAATGCAGTGGGACTTGATCCTGGGTTCCTGGATTGCACCCTTTGGACATGTGGGTCATTTACCTCCCTCTTGCCCTCCTGAAGCTGAGCATCAGAAATGTCAAAACTGAAGTCCCTTTACACTAGAGTTAGAGCTCTAAAGAAAAATCAAAGTGTTTATCAGTGTTTTTTTTTAAGAAACTCTGAAACTTCATTCCGTTTCAAAATAGCTGTGCAAATACCATTTTAGAAATGCCAAATCTTTCCTAAAAGGACAGTAGTAAGAGATTCCAAAGCAAAGGAAGATGGTAATACATCTTCAGTCATACTACTAAAGAAAGTAAATCATTCTGTATAGATCCAACCTTTGCCTTTCCAAATAAACATGTCTACAGACACTGGTGATTAACAGATGCAAGTGAAGCCCACCAGCCTGACTTGATGTATAGCAATGACATCATGACTTGTAAGTGTGCTGTTAATACTGAGACTTCCAACAAATGTAAACTTGGCATGTGAATTTTCATGGTATTTGCATACATGCCAAAAAATTTAAAAACAAGCCTTCCTCGTACATTTATCGTTGATATCTTTTATTCTCTGAGGTAAGTGAATTATACTGCCCTGTGGCTTGTGTGGAGAGATCTTAAATATTTCTGGAAGTGCTGGGATAGTAACGGAGCCTCTCTTCTTAGTCCTAGGTAACTCTAGGACAAAAATCTACTTTTAGAATTTCTGATCTTGGATGCTCTTTCAAATTTAATATTCTATCAATTTCAGTGCTGTACTGTGGAAATTCAGTACAGCACTTATTTTATCTTTCTACACTCTTACTTGTCACAAAGAGCAAAAAAAATTCAAGAATAAGTGTATTTCTTCTTCATTACCAGCCAAGAGAAATGTATCTTAGCTTCTACCCGAAGAGGCTTACAGTAAGGATCTTTAACAGCATGTATCTTACTGGATAGAGACTTCACTGTCCCTAAATTTCTTAGGAGGGAACGTAAAACACCCATTCATAAGTGTATGTCCCTATGCACAATATATGGGTATATGTATATACAAGAGCCATATGTCTTCCAAACTGTGCATTATCATAAGATGAAGAGGGCCAGTATTGTACTTTATGATAAAAAGAAATACAAAAACCAGTTGTTAAAATACAGTGCCTAAAATTGGTTCCAATAAATGGTAGCAGAGAGCAGTGGTTACAATTAAAGAATAGTATCTGATAGCTTTTAAACACCCTGCCTGGCCCAGCAGAAAAAAAGACTATCTAAAGATGTTCATCAACCCTTTGGGGTTGATAAAAACATATTAGACATTCAAAAAGATCTTTAGCCAATTTTCTTCTCATTGGAACCCAAAACCCAACTCCTACAGTTACAAATAGAGATTTAATTTTGCTCAAAGTTTAGGGGAATTTAAACCATGGCTAGATGACTTCAAAAGGACACTATAGCTGAGTATAACTTCTTAGCTTGAGGCAGCTGGAAAACAGAGCTGAGGAGCAGTGTCAGGAAAGGGGAAGGAATCAATAAGGTATCAAGGCCATACTTCCTTGTCCCACTGAGACAAATCCAAGAGCATGCATTATTAGCCTGCTAGGTGGTTGTGAAATAGTTGTCTTGGTTAATTTTATGCTGTTGCCAAAACAAAATACTCAATACCCAGCCGGGCGTGGTGGCGCATGCTTGTAGTCCCAGCACTCGGGAGGCTGAGGCAGGAGGATTGTTGTGAGTTCGAGACCAGCCTGAGCTACAAAGTGAGCTTAAGGCCAGCCTGAACTGCATAGTGAGACCCTGCCTCAAAAAGACAAAAAAAAAAAAAAAAAAAAAAAAAAAAACAAAAAAAAAAACAAAAAAAAAACTCAATACCCAATAAATAGAGAAAGGTTTATGTTGCTAACAGGCTGCAGAGAATTTGGTCCGCACTCAGCTGGGTCTAAGGCAGGGAAGGTGACAGACAGACATTGCAGAAGACAAAACTCTTTATGGTGGACAGAAGGTAACAAAGCAAGCAGGAGAGTGAACAACCCTCTTTTGTCCCTTATATGGTATCCAGGCTCCAGGAGTAAAGTATTATCAAATGCATCGGCAAAAGGGCCTGCCAAATAGCTCAGTTGATTAAACAGCCTGCAAGCAGGCTCAGGGGCCAGGGGTTTGATCCCCAGGCCAGAGATGCCGGCCCCACCCTGGAGGCATGCTGAGACAGTAACTGACACTGGGCATGGTGGTGCACACATGTAATCCCGGCACACGAGAGGCTGTAAACACAGAATCACTACAAGTCTTCTCTAGTACTGAGACTCTGAGCACTCTGTAGACCCTTTCCTAAAAATAAAAAATAAAAAATAAATGAATTGGTGAGATGGTTTAGTAAGCACCCACCCTTAATTCTAGCGCCCTTAATCCTAGTATTGCTTCATCAGTCAGTCTCATACTCTAGATCCCACTACCTCTGAAATAGCTCCACCCAAGGCTGCAGGAGGCTTGGGGTGGATATCAGTGTGGAAGCCGCAACACCAACAGAATGCATGCCTCAGTATTGATAGCTATAAAGAGATTGGAGAACAGAACTGGGAACGGTTGGAGGAGGGTTTTGGTTGGAAAAGCACCTCAAAGGAAAGTAGCAAGATACCGTAAGTAATAGCATTTGATAAACGCCTACTTTGTTAGAAATGGCCTACTGACATCATCTGTAAAGCCCCTGTTACTTCAAAACAGCTACGCTTGTCCCAGTCATTGAGAGGGCATGTGGAGCCTCGGCAGGGAGTGAACTGCAGTAGGGTTCAGAGATAAGAAAGGGTGAAGCTAATTTATGCCCATATTTGTTTTTAAAAAGATGTTTTGTCCTTTTCTTATTCTTTTTTTCAGAATATATAGAGATTTCAAATGCTATTATTTGTGACGTCTGGATGCCTAAGTCTTTTGCTGAAGGGTGCATCTTATTTTTAAACAAGGGTGAAGGCCCAGGATGCATTTCTGATGCTGTACTCTGTAAGATCTGGTTTAGCTGTTACATTTAATGCCTATACGACCACGACCATTCCTCTCCTGGAGTACCGTGTTCTGACCTTCTGTTCCCCTCGATGGCCTTTCCTGTCACCTCCTGCTCAGCCGTCAGCTGGCTTCTATTACTTTGCTGTTCTCTCCACTTTAACTCCTGGACATATATTATTATAAGGGAAAAATAATTGGCTTCTATCTTCAGGTGCAGTGATCGGCATTTACTAGAGCCTTCTGCCAGTTCTGGTCTGTGCAACATTATCCGCAGAGGAGATTGACCTCTGATTGTGGGCAAAAACTAAAGACAAGAAAACAGAAACTGTTTTCCATGTAAAAATCTACCTTGTAGGAACAAAACAAAAATCAAGGTTAGAGGAAACACACACAGCCTACAGTGTAAGTGGTTGAATTTGCCACAGAGGACGCAACTTCATGTCAGACCTTCTGCTGTAAATTTCTTGCATACTTGCAAAATTTCCCAGGGTAATCACTAATACTATATGCTAGAAAAAAACAGCAGAGGCCTTAAAAATGATAAAGTTCACTTATGTTATTTTTTGATAAGACATAGTACCTAGAAAAACTGAGAGAAAATAGAGAAAATCAATATAGTCCTAATGACAAACACAAATTTCATCTGTTTTTCAAAAGTGAAATAGTGCACATCGAATCTGCATGCTTTCTTCCCCCCAGCTACCACACCGAATGCCCAATTGTGCTTCACGGTATAGAAGGTTCAGTTCATGGCCGTCTGGCTCCAAGGGAGTGGAGGACCTGGGGGAGGGAAGATGCTTAACTGATGCAGAGAGCAAGCAGCAGCTGGCGCCATGGGTGCACGTAAGCAGGCAGGCCCTCAGTCCATGCCCGCTCACTCACACTGTATGCAGCCACAAAGTCGTCAGTGGGTAGCTTCATGAAAAGGAGAGAGCTGCCACGGTTTGCCACTTTCCAAAGAATTAGGGTTGATTTTTGAGGTAAAGCATGGCAGCATCGTATAATTTTAATCACAAATGCAGTACTGGCAACCTCAGAAATCTGATTAAACTCTCGTATCTGTTGTCTAACAAAAATGGATCAGACTATATCTTATCAATTTGTTTGTAATTTTTTAGAATATTCTTTCATTTATTTGGTACAAGGTCATGGTGATCCTCCAATCTCGCCGTTCTCCATGCTGGCATTATAGGTGTGCACCACCATGCCTAGTACTGGTAGCCAGGGCGGAGTGCCCAGGATTCCAGGGCCAGCATGGCATGCAGTAACAGGGATTCAATTCTTGCCCTTGCCAGGCAGGTGCCCAGACTGTTCATCTATCTCTCCACTCAAGACTATATTTTATTTAATATCCTATTAGAAAAATATAGTTGGCCTTTCATATATATGGATTCTACTTCTAACCACTCAACAAAAAAAGATATAGATGTATGTGGAGAGAAAACATTGTGAACGTTCTAAGCATTTCCAGATTTTTTGGTATTGGTACCTCAACCATATTTTATCTACTACTTACAGTGTGTTTACTTTTATCGTGTACTATAAGTACTCTATGACTTAAGGAATATGGGAAAATGTGTGTAAGTGAAACATAAACACTTTACTATGCTGTACAACGAAGTTAAGCATTCTTGAATTTATTATCTGCTAACCATAAATATTACATCACCGTCCTAGAGCTAATCCCTCATAAACACTGCAGGCTGAATATATTTGTTAAACTAATTGTTCTGGAAGAGTAGCTTGCCACACAAATGATCTGCTTCTAGAACCTCACTTACAGGTGCTAAGTGTAAAAGATACCAGGGATTCAGTCATTGCTTCATAATAGCATAATAAAAAGAAGGAGCCATCCTATCATTCCATTTAAACATCTTCTAATTCTCTCTAGTTCCTCTCCTCTTACACATTTTCTTTTTCTTTCTTTCCTTTTTTTTTTTTTTTTTTTTTTTTCAGAATCGGGGATTGAACTCAGGCCCTTGCACTTGTGCTTGCCAGGGAAGTGCTTGAAGTGCTTATTCCACTTCAGGCCCCTGTTACATACTTTCTTCTATGTAAATGAGTAAAAATTAAGATATAAGCTTGATCTGGGTGGAATATTGAGAAACAAGTAGTGGATCCCTCTCCTACTTAAGCATAAGGTGGAAGGCAAGACAAAGATTCCAAGATCAGTGAAAGGTTGGAGACATAGTAATAAAAATGTCATAACTTTAAGGTGACTGAACAGATGGCTCTGGGGTTTGGAGCCCTGCCCTTGGAACCCGGAGTTGCAACTGGAATCTATCAGACTGTTACATCTTTCCTTCTGACCTTGTGTGTATTATAAAATGGAGAAGGCTGTAGCTTCCAAATCTACCCCACACTGATGGGCTCTCACCATCCCCACTGTTGAGTCCCTAGTCCAGCCTGCACCATCGCTTACATTCAGCGCTGCAGCAACTCTTTCACACTGCTCATTGCTTCTACACTTCATATTTATCGTCTAGCCCAGAGGTCAGCAAAGTTGTCCATGAAAGTCTAGACAGCAAATATTTTCGCCCTTAGCCACCGTACATTCTCTTTCATCAAGCCTAGCTCAGCTATTATATTGTGAAAGGAGTCATCAGAAGCAGGCACACGAATGGGTTTTGTCCTGTCTATAAATCTTTATAGAGCAACAGAAACTTAAATTTCACATGCTTTTCATACGTTGACATATACAATTCTTTTGATTCCTTCACAAAATTAAAAAATGTAGAAAAGGTTCTGAGCTTGCCCTTTGTACAACAGGGACTCCATGCCACAGGGATCCCCTGGAATAATTAGTAAATTCATATTGTACTTCTCTCTACAAACAAAGAGCAAATATTTACTATGGCTCTGAATCACCTATTCCCTTACCTCTACGCTCTCCTCTACTATCCCCTTTCCTGCCACACTACTGCCAGAGTCTCCCTGCTCTCCTTAGTCTTACCAGTCACATGTCCTCTCTAGACCTCTGTATCTTTGTTTCTTTGGAAATAATCTCTAGATATCTTTTTTCTTTCTCCTTCCATTCTTCTATATTTATCTCAGCAATCCCTCACCAAATAATCATTTAAAATTCTAATGCAACTTCAATTGGCATATTTCCTATTAACCTTTCTTATTTATGCTAAACCCTAGACACTCTAAATTTACTTACATTATTAGGCTTTCATTCAATATAATACATGCCTCAAGGGAAAGGGCATGCATTTTTGCCTCTGCAATATTTCAGGATCTGAAATACATTGCAAGTAGTCAATAAAGGGTTCAGTAGTTCTTGAATGTATTCTGGTAAACTTATAGTATTTAGGAACTTAAGAATCTGAGTATTTAATAAAAGAGAATTATGTCTCTTCTGTGTCAGTACCAAGTGGTCTTAAAATTGAAGAAGCAAATTGAGATGAAATTTGGGTTAAACACTCTTGAGAATACTGTGTATAGAAAAGAAGAGCAGCGAAAGTATTGAGTCCCACATTTTGCAACCTGACTGCATTCACAGGGCAGCAGTGTAAAGATTATATACACAGCATTTGTGCAATATTTGTCATTGAGTGGAAAATAGATTGAATAGTATCCATTGGCTTGGGTATCAGATGGACTGTGTTACCTACAGTGCGTGTAGAAAGCTGTTGTCCTATTGGTGAGTGTGTGCTGGACTCAGTCAGGTCTGACGCCTTATTTCCAGGGCCCTATCCCTATGCCAAGTGCCTGCTGTGGTTTGTGTCTCGCCGTCCTCTCAGGGTCTCATGCACTCATGGGCTTGGCTTTTAGAGGTTTTGATTGATTTGTGATCCAATACTGTGATTATGAGTGTGAGTGCTACTCCTACCCTAAGGCAAGTAGCCTGTATACAATAAAAGGCAGAGAAAAAAAGCTTGCTCTCAAGCTCCTCCCTTTTAATCTTGCCGATTTTGCTGCTTTCCACCACCATGAACCATTACTGTCTTCTATGTGTCACTCTGTCTAGAAGCCAACCAAGTATGGACTGAAACCTCTACAAACTGTAAGCTAAATAAACCAGTCTTTCCTTAATTCTGGGTGTCAGATATTGTGTCTTAGCAATGAGAAAGGAGTGACCAGGACAGTGCCCCTACTTACCCTGTAGTGGCAGGTTCACAGTATTCCATCAGCAATAGGACTGGGAAACACACAACCATTTCTTGCAGCTTAATTCAGAGATGGAATGAGCTTGATACAGCCCTTGAAACTTCTGTATCACCTTCTTTGTCATTGAATAGAGAGAGAGAATGGCCTTCTTTCCACCATCTGGTTTTGTTTTCAAAGCCTGTGAAGGGCAGATTCTGCAGAAATTTTCTAAGGCCATGTAGGGCTTGGGACTCTTAGAACCATTCATTTAATAGCATATTAAAAGACAATGTGAAAGGAAGGTTGCCTTCACAGAAAGACTTATTTCTGCAAAAGTCATTGGTACCAGTATAGAAAATGTTAATGACTTAGGACATGCAGAAGACTTTAGTTGCAGTTGCAGTCTGCCACATTCTTGCTTTATGAGTTTGAGAGAAAATTGTGGATGAAAATATCTTTCCCTACATTTTCTCCAGGCTCTTCTTTATAAAGCAATTGATGTAGTAAGAAGCCAATTTTCTCACTTCCTCTTACTTCCCAAGAGAGCGTGGGCATCTGTCACTTTTCAATGGGCGATTCAGTCTTAATTATTCTTCAAACTATATCATAGGCCTTCAAACGACGAATGCAGGTTATATTTAGATCCTTCTCACATGCAGCCTGCACCAGGCCCTCCCCACTGGCCTCTTACACGCACCCAACTTTCCTCTACTCTCAGTTATTCTTAAAAGGACCCATTCACAGTAGCATACAATAATTTAAAGAATACACAGTGTGTGGCCATTTTTAATTTGCATAGCCTTTGGCTACCTTACTCATAACATGATTTTAAGTTTCATTGCTAGCCACAGGAAAATAATCCTCTGAGCAAATGGTAAACATTGATCACTCTGCTCCTTACCACAGCTAAAGCCCAGCTATCCTGTGTGGTTTCTGATGAGATTTTCAGGCTTTCTAGCACAGATTGTCCAGGAGTTCTGACCTCAGGAGGGGATCACAAGTCAGAATTGAGAACTAGGTGAAGTTTTTCCTGAATAACATGCTTTTCTGCTACCTTGTTCTCCCATGTGTTCTCCACTAGGACAGGAGATTTCTTTTATTCAACCCAAAATCTATCATCTTGCTTTCCATTTCATCAAGATTTTTCACTCTTCAGCTCTGGCTTTTCTTTTTCAATGGCTGGCTGATTGAATGGTCCTCTTGTGAGCTGGTTCACCTGATATGTGTGGTGTTGGGGCATGTGAGAGACCAGGAAGCAACATCGTTGATTGGTGGGGCTTTCATTCTCTATGAGCAGGACCACTGTCTCACGTAACACATATACACGGAAGACAGATGCTAGGCCTTGAGCAAACACTTGGGATAATTATTTGTAGAGCTCCCACTGCATCAAGTTTCTATTGAAGTCCTTACATGAAATACCTCATTTAAACCACACAATCAGCATACTTGAAAAATGGTCATTGTTGCCATAACATAGGCCAAAATACTCATAGTTAAGATTACATTTAAAACAATGAGGAGGGCTGGCCAGATAGTAGACTAAAGGCCCTGTGTGTCCCCATTGATAAAAAGTTATCACTTTTTTATAGAAGTAATTAATTCCATTTTATCACTGCCTGGTTGCCTACTGCAATTCTGATGCTGGCCTCTCACTCTTAAGACTTTACTTTGCATTAGGGCCTTGTCCATTTTTCTGTGCCCTCAACTGCATAGGCAGAGTGCAGTGGCCAAGCTTCAATACCTGGCGTGCCATGCCAGCCCTGCCCCTGGGACACACTAGGAGACTGAGACTGGATGTGGTAGCACACTTGTCATGCCAGCGCATGGGAGGCTGAAAACAGAAGAATCACTGAGTGTGATCTACCCAGTGACACCCTGTAGACCCTGTACTGAACACAATAAATAAGCAAGTGAATAAATAAATAAATAAATAAATAAATAAATAAATAAATGAGAAATGAAGCCTGATTGATGCGAGGAATTAATCTCTAAAGAGGGAAATCCTTTAAACTTGAAGTAGCAGCTGTTTTGCTTAAGAGTTCCCTTTGCTCAGAATTTGCTTCTTCCCCACCATTCCCATTTCTCCCACAAATTTATCAGCCTCCACAGTCAGATTTAACTGTAATTTACAATGCCATAGCATCTCTTCTCTTTCTCTCTCAACCTTCCTCAGAGCCTCCTCATTGCATTCTCATAAAACTCTACCCTGAGTTCTTTTAGAGCACTCAACAACTTATACCAAGAAATTTCATATGTATATCTGAGCAAAATCCTGAGCTTATGAAAAGAAGAAAAAGCCCTGTCCTTTTTTCTGTGCCCTCCACTGCATTTGATATTTAGCAAATGTTCTGTATTACTTTAAATGAATGAGAAAAATCATAGCAAAATGGATTTTTAAAAAAAGCAGACAAAAGCATAATTAAATTGCCTGCCTATAACTTCAGTCAGGATTAAAGAGGGTCAGATGCCATGGGATCTTTAGTGACTAGTTATTAGCAAAAGCCACTTTATAGGAGAGAATGCTTTTCCTTTATGATACATACAGCTGCAATACTTTTTCTTTTGTTGTGTCCCCATTGATAAAATGTTATCACTTTTTACAGAAGCAATCAATTCCATTTCTACTGCTTCCTGGTTGTCTACTGCAATTCTGATGCTGACCTCTCGCTCTTAAGGTTCTGCTTTGCATTAGGGCCTGGGAAGATAGACTTGCAAAGTGCCTGGCGATTAGATCAGGAGGACGGTTTCCAGTATTCTATTTTTATCTCTATCGCTTGCCTTATTGTGTCACCCTGGACAAAACACTTAGTCCAGGTTTACATGTAAGGTTTTTCACTTAGAAACCATGTCTTGTGATAAATTCTCATCCAGACAGTGGAAAGCAATTTTCCTAAGTGCTTTACTTAATTGGATTTCATCCACACATGGCTCTGCATGGCTGTACCTACATAGCCCACCATGCAGTATTACCTCCATAACTCTGTGCCCCTCAGGAAGGTACATGCCTCTGCTAATTTGTTTGTGGCTGCTGCGTTTATTCACTGATGCTTGAAGTTTATTCCCAGTGCTCCATTCCTTTTAGGCAGACAGTAAAATGCTGGTAGTGAGGAATGTGAGTAGGTTTGATGTGAAACTAGCAGAGCCAGAAGTATTCAATTATTAAAATTATCACCCAAGTCTGAAATTGGGGACAATGGAATAGGCTCCTATGAGTTGGAAAACAAGATCTTTATCCAAGAAAGAGGTACAAGACTTCAACAATGCTACCTTTGGGAGAAGAATGTGGGTATGAGATAGTTTCAGGTTTTTTATCTTTATTTTTTTAACAGACCGGTGAGATAGCTCAGTGGACTAAAAGCCTGCTTATGCAAGCACAGGGACTGGAGTTCGAAAACCAGTTCCACATTCTGTGTCTATCCAGCCCTCAGGTGCCCAGAGCCAGCCACCAAGAATGGGTGTGGTGGCACATGCCTGTAATCTCACTGCTGGGGAGGTTGAAAACAGGAGGAGCACTATGAGTCCGAGTTGTGTAGTGAGGTCCTGTGCCAAACACATAAAATTAAAAAAAAACAATTGTTTTCAAATACAAAACAAATGCTTCCAAGTACTTAGAATTTTCAGGGGCCAGGGAGATGGCTCAATGGAATAAGCACTTCTCTGGCAAGCACAAGGGTCTGAATTCAATCACTGGTTCTGCAAAAAAAAAAAAAAAGAAAGAAAGAAAGAAAAAGAATTTTCAGCTATTTTATATAGGGGTACTTGACAATATTTTTTAAAATATCACTTTTATCCAATACAGCACTTCAGTGTTTTACAGAATAGTGAAGATAGTAATATTCTGAGATAGTACAATATTCTAAGATAGTACAATATTCAATAATTAGGCTGGTTAATCATATTTTGGAGAGGCAGGTAGGTTCTAAGGAATGGAACCTAACTGGAATATAAGGTTTATTGAGACAACAGTCTTTACTTACTCCAAATAAACTAATGTTAATGAAACAAAAACTTAAGTGGCTATCTTTATAAATACCCACTGCAAATCTACCATTATCCCAACTAACTTCACCATGTTGAAGAAGGTGAACAGGCTCTTGGGCACTTTCTCACAGGAACATGCGCTGCACCCTTATTTTGGGGGCATGTGGCCCTGCCTCGCTCGGTGTATGCTGTAGAGGGAATACTCTCACTGGCACGGAGCTTGTCTGTGCCCCTTGTGCAGTTCTATGCATGCAGGTGTTTGTGAAGGCTGCCCTCCGGTCACAGCTCCCCGTGCACTTTCTTGTGTTGGATCAGATGCCCGTGCTGGTGTGAAGGGCGCCCTCACTCAGCACCCTCATGGGCTTCTCCCTGTTGTGGAGCCCAGTGCTTGATGAGCACTCAGTGCCACAGCTGTTGTGCTCATAAGGCTTCTGCCTGTGTGAGTTTGCAGACGGAGTTGCCTTCCGGCTTCAGGCCTTTCCACATTCTGTGCACTGGAAGGGCTTCTTACATGTCGATTCTCTCATGTTGGATCAGAGAGCAGTGTGCACTACTGGCATGCCCACACTCGTTGCTCACATAGGATTTCTCCCCAGTGGGGGCCCTCTCATGCCAGATCACGTGTGAGTGCTGCATGAGTGCCACACTTATTGCATGTGTAGGGCTCCTCCCTGTATGGATAAGCTCATGGTTCATCACCAAGGAGTTGTGGCTGAAGGTCCCACACCTGCTGTACTCACAGGGCTTTTCCCCTGTATGCACACTGTGCAGAATTCAGACAGAGCAGTCGCTGAAGGCTCTGCATACATAAGGTTCTCCCCAGTGGCTGCACGGAAGCTGTGGCAGTCTGTTCATGTTGCAAGTCTCCCATACTCCCCACACTTCTGGGGCTTCCCCCCATGTGCCCTCAGGTGGCTCCTCAGATAGTGCTGTGGCTGGAGGCCTTCTCACACAAGGGGCACACACAGGGTCTCTCTCCTGTATGGATACACTGATGTTTGATGAGGTGTGAAGGTGTGAGAGCCAAGGAAACGCTTTTCACATTCCAGGCCCATATGAGGCTTCTCACCACCCTGGGTCCTACAGTGCTGAACAAGGTCTGAGCTCACTTTAAAGGCTTTACCTCCCTCTTCACTCTCATGTCGCTTCACCCTGTGTGGATTCTCCTGTTTGCTAAGGACTGACCTTTGGCTGAAGGCCTTCCCCACATGATACACATATAGGGCTTCTTGCTAGTATGGACTTTTTGATGCTGAAGGAGATGGGAGCTCCAACCAAAGCACTTCCTGCCCTCAGTGGATCTGAAGAGTCTGTCCCATTAGCAACTTCCTGGTGCTGAATGAGTGGCTCCTTTCCCTTCAGCTCTGAGCCTCATGCGGGCCAGAAGGGTTTGGACTCAGGCAAAACTGCATTTGGTATTATGTTCTTTATCAGTCCCTACTAAAGTTGTCTTCCACAGAATGAGTCTTACCTCTTCTGAAATTGTGTTTAGGTTCTCTTCCTTTAGGTGCTCTGAACAGCCACTCCCCAGCCCCAGCTCTCTGAAGCCTATGCTCATCTAGGACCCATGGGTCTTCTCACTTGAGCTGGCAGATCACATTAGACTTGGATTCTGGAAATCCCAGTGAGACCACGTCTCTGCATGTGTTCATCATCATGTTTCGGTCAGGTCCTGCTTTGCAGAACCCAGGCAGTTCTGCTCTTCATGAGAGAGAAATCCAGTTGCATCTCTGAGGTTCACCTTGGCCAGCGGTCTAGCTGGCAGCTGCACAAGCTTAGCTGCTCCATCCCCTGGTCTCCTGGGGCTTCTGATGATTACAGAAGACAGATGGTCCTTCAGGGCATGTGCACAACCTCAGTAGCCAATCAGAGGCCAGCAGCCACGTTTTCACCCCCCCTCTGCAAAACCCTATAGTTTCAATTATTGATTAGTAATGTTGAAGATGAACAGAGAGAAATAAGGAAACTGTTGGGCAATATATTTATGAGAGAGAGAGAGAGACAGAAAGAGAGAGAGAGAGAATGTGACTCAGCTAATTTTATGTAATGAGTCAGGAATCTGAGGAGATATTGTCAAGAAGATGATAACTGAAATAAATGAGTAAGAATTCAGATTAATTTTCACTACTTGGCAGTTTTGTGAAAGATATGCATTTGGTATTATCTTCAAACATTTTGATTTTAGACTTGAGTCTGGATATCTAAATGGTATTTGTGTTCTCTTGTGTCTCTTCTGCTTCTTTATACAGATATTTGTCATATAGCTTCACAAATTAAAAATAATGCCATAATCTCAGAGCAGAACAAGAATATCCTCACCATAGCCATCCGGTCTTCAGGGTCAAATGAAGGAATTCGCTGTGGAGAGCAGAACCAGGTGCACTGCCTGAGGCAGAGGACAGAGGGAGCTTCATACGGGTTGTCAAACAATGTAGATCTCATTTTACCTATATGATTAGAAGACTTTTGGATTACAATAAAGCAAACAGATACCAATGTTTCCATTTTTATCAGACTGGTGATCACACAGAAAGGACTGTACTCACTGATAGCCTGCTACACATCTATTTGTTTTCAGAAGACTTTGGCAGCAAGGCAAATATATTTCAAATACTTCCAAAAAGAATATGGCCCCATTTTCCGATGCTATATTTTAGTTCTCCTTCAAAAGTCAAAAAAAATTTAAATAACATTATGGTATTTGTAAATATTTACATTGCTCTGTGCTCTAATATATTTGAATGACCTTGTGGACCTCTTTTTTGTGAACATGTTAAATATTTTTAGCTCTTCAGGAACACTTACAAATATTACAAAGTATATTTGGGTTCTGAGTTCACCATACAGCATTCAGGGGGCCCCCTGGTGTCTTCTGTCCCCGTGAGTCTCGGAGTCTCCTTGGAATCACCTTGGTTAACTTCTTTAATGACTTCATTTCTAAAAGGTGCTATTGTAAAGCGCTCATTGGCACCTGTCAAATATTTAACCTCAGCCACTGATTGATGAGTCTATTCTTTTGACTAATGGGGTTGCTCTTGATATGTATTTAGTCCTTTCTTCACTCTGATGGATGGGAAGGTATATTTATTTGAAAACTAAAGAAACTCTGACTTTTTGTTGATAGCGGGGTAGACATTATCCTGTGTGAGGCTCAAGAGAGGAATTTTAGGAGCCAAGCTAAAGAGTTATGACTAGAATTGATCTTGTAGGATAGGACCACTTAGCACAGTACTGAAACACATTTTATAAATAAAGAAAATAAACTTATTTTCTGAAACTGAAATCCCTCCATTAAATCAATAAATAGAATAACTTTCTGTCTAAGGAAATAGCTGATGAAACTTGTGTATGGTTTTGAAAGAAGATATGCAGTGTAACACACCTTTTAATTTTGACATTATAGTTATGAAAGCATAAAAATAATTCCAACCCTATTTTTATCTGAGAAGTTAAATATACCCTAGAGGAGGCATATTTTTATGTTACTTTAACAAACCATCTATTGATGCAAAATTTATGTATAGTCAAATTTTGAATAAATAGAAGACAATAATGGAGCACATACTATCAATGAAAGATCTGATCCCGTCATTTATTGAAAAGGTGACCTAATGGGTACATAAAAATTATAATTCACCCCATAAACTCCTAAGTGCTACAAGACTGAGCATGAGAACTCAGATTATTCTAATGTTTGCATTTGGTTTTTTTTTTGGCTAACTTTGAATTAGTCATGAAAAATTATAATTTGAACAAGTAGATTAGGAAGTCAAGAAAGACGTTTGAGATCAGATCTTAGAAGTATTTTTTAATAGACCAAAGGATTTGAAACTTTTTTGGTAGACATTAGGAAGTAAATTAATATGCTCTGAGTATATTTTATTAGAATACCATTAAAAAATTAATCTGAGATCTTAATATGGATTGAATTTAAACATAGGATGAACTTAGAAAAAAGAATATTAGGTGTTGGATGATTAAAATAATGTATTCTGTAGTTCATAAGCTTGGATTAAGGTGATATGCATTGGTGAGAAGAGTTAGGGAGGCCAGTGTGTACGTTATTAATGGAAGAAGCAAAGAGCAGAAGTCAATGATGGAGCTAAAGATCCACACCTGGGGTATGGTGGTTTGTGGTTGCAAAGACACTACAGCAAATCCATCCAAGGTTATCAGCACCCCTTGGCCTGTACAGTACACAGAGTGCCACACACACACAGGTGTCCTGATGAGGTAAGTGAGGTGTTACACGAGCTAGCTTTCTGCACCACCCATGCTAGATCTCATCTCTAAATTTACACAAATGGCTTCTGAAGTAAAAATCTTCCAGCATTATTTTCTGGAATGTGTTATTTTTTTCCTCTAAATATTAGAAAAAATGAGAATATATTTAAGAAACTTCGTGATAGTTATATAGATTTTTTTTAAAAAGGCTGCAAGGAAAGCAAGAAATCATCTTCCTTAAAGCTTCACTTTGAAGTTGTGGGAACTGAGGCCAGAAGGAGAAGAAGCATAAATGCCTGTAATCACTGCCTGATGGAGTGATTACTGCTCAGGGCCCATGACGATGCCTTCTGCTCATTCACAATACACACATGTGTATTGCGTGTACCATCACAGGTTTTTAATCAGGCAGAGTGCAAGAAATTACCATCTACCAACAAAATATTTAATGTGAGATAAAATTCATGACTACATAGACTGAAATTTCTCTCCTAAGAACTGTTACATCCTCATATTTACTTAGGAAATGATCTCCATGACAAATGGAGCACACTGATTAAAGTTTTTTATTAGCAATCTGGAAAAGCCATAAATAACACTGATGGCACATTTATTTGGAGGACAATAAGTGACCTATCATAGGCATAGGAAAGCTTAAGGAAGACAGAAATTGTTACGCATCATAAGCATGTCGTGTTTAAGATCTAAACTCAAAGTTAGAAAACTAAATTAAAAATATTCAGAGCAACACCAGACTAAGTTTCTTAGGAATTCAGTACCCTAGGACACATGTAATGTTGGATAAATTCACTAAGAATAATTCCTAAATAGGCATTGGAATGTACCCAATTTACTAAGGTGATTGAAACAATGATTTTTGGGAGACTACTGAACCAAATAAGAATGAAGAATCAATAGATGAACAATGACATGAAAACTAAGAGCTGGGGCCAGAGGATGTTAGATAAAGAGACAGATACTTATGGATGATTGGCAAAGACTTGCAAGTTTTGTATTAGTCTAATGAAACACTGCCCTTCTTTGATAAAAGTACCTACTTCTCGACAAACATGTGTAACTAAGGGGATATGTGTTTCTTATATATGTATTTAGAAAAGAGACAAAGGAAAGAGAGAAGAGAAAGAGAGAGACATGGAGAAGAAAATAAAGTAATTGAGATGAACATGTGACAGAAGTCTGATTTTCTTATACATACAAGCAAGTATATATTATAAAAATATTCACTGTTCATTCAGGAAGGAAATGAGAAGGGGGCACACTCACATGACAGTGAAGATCGGAGCTTTTGCTTAAAAATTCTTTCTAGTAAGCTGTGTCAAAGGAGGAGAGCAGTACTGTTAAAGAGAATATAATACAGTGTAGACAAACACAGTATAAATTATCGAGGAGCCGTGGAGCAGAAGGAAGATGGCCTGGGCCTACAAGGGAGACTAATCCCATAGAGGTTTGCTGCAGGGCACCAGATCAGGTCTGCCTGTGCAGGAGCACTGCATCTCACTGGCAGGAATAGAGCACTCTTCAAGCAGAGAGATGACGTGGCTTTCATGCTTCCCGCCAGTGGACATTTCTCTTATCCATGCTCTTGATCTAGGGCACAAGCGCTGCTCGGGGCAGGGATTAGAAAGTCACGGTATTAGTCATGCCTATTCCAGTATCTCTGTGTGACCTGGATGTATGTGTTCATCCTTTGAGCTTTGGCTTTTTCATTCAAGAGATTGAACTGAAGGAGCTTTTAAAGTACTAAGAGTTCAACAGCAAGGACACGTTCTCCTTATTAAACGTTTTCAAGTCTCAAGAAGCTGATGCTGAGAAATAAAAGCTTTGTCAGCTTTTGTCATTTGAAACACTCCCCAAATATCTAACTACCATCTAACTACCATGTCTTGGTTTGCAGACAGCCCTTCCTTTCCTAACTATATTTGTATGTCTCAGTGTTGAGACTACTCCCCCATCTCGCCCTGGGAAAACACACACTTTTCTAGCTTTCCTTGCAGTTGGGGCATAAGCTAAGATATGCACTTCAGAGATATCAAATGTCCTGGGGCTGCTGTGTAATGTTTTGGTTGTACACACCAAGAAGCGACCAACACAAATTCTGTCTTGAGGAGAGTCTTTCCACATCAAAGCCTTTTCCAAGACTTGTTTCAGAGAATTATTTTCCAGTCAACCTTGACTCTTGTTCTTCAGTGTTATCATTAATTCTCTGAGCTAATCAATTTTAAAATAGTTCCCCACCCCTTGTTCTTTAAGGCTTTCTTCCAATTTTGTCACCTGCTTCTTTCAGATCACTTGAATGTTTATGCCTTCTGAAGTTCTGCTGTGTTCTTTTTTCTTTTATTTATCAGACTGCTAATACTTAATTGCATCCTGTTTTGTATTATTATGTAAATAAAATTGGATTTTTAGATCTGGAGGACAAATTACTTCTAATACCTAATAGAATGTTTTATGTTCACTCATTTATGCCTCAACTCTTAAAAGTACAACTCTATCACTTATTGATCAGAAAAAATGAAAACACATCTTCAATCAGGGAACTGCTGGCAATTCAAGTGAATTTCATGAGTGTGCTTTTTCAACTGTCAAATCTTTTTGTTACACTCTTCAAAAAGTGTACAAACTGCCCTTAGCTCTTACTACCATATTTTGCTTTTTTGACCTTTACATCTTAGTTGTTCTCTATAAAATTATAGTGATTGGACAATGAAGCTAATTATGACCACTCAACAGAGAAAATTCTCAAATGAATAACACCATGGGGGCCTTGTGGAGTTACATTCCAAACATATAATGCTACAGATGAATTGATCAGAGAAAAAGAGAATCATGAAAACAATGGAAAAAGTGACTCCAGGGAACCTATTAAAGGAAATACATTTATATAACTTGACTCATTGAAAAGGATAAGATTTTTTTAAATAGACATTAAATGCAAATAAAGTAGAATACTTTATCCAGCACAAGAGAACAAAGTTAAATTTTATGAGGAAAATGAAATATGTGTAATATATCTGCTGACATATTAGGAATTAAGAAGTAAGAGGATTGGGTGCTGAAATATAGTACCAGACATATTCATATTAACTTTTCTCATAAACTTTATCCTACACTCAAAATTCTCATACTAGTCCCTAAAGAAATTTGCTTATGATCCAGTTTTGTGTAGGAGTTTTACATTATATGAGATACAGATAATATATTATTTTATATGTTATACAAAGGTATCCTAATGATCCTTTTCAATTTTTAAACTTTTTTATTATCTAAAGATAATAAACATAGTAAAAAAGAGAAATTAGAGATGATAGAGAACTTGACCACACAAAATAATGGTAATTTGACAAGAGTTACTGTATTGTGCAATGTTGTCTTGAAATTAATCATTCAAGTTACCACATATAAGCATGGACACTTGGTTTACAGGATAAGAAAAAACTTAAACTAATATTCTTGAACCTAAAACAATCACTGTTTATACAAAACAGTAGCCTCCCTTTCTCAAATAAACATATAAACCAACTGTATTGGAGGACCAGGGTTCTTTCCTTCTAGAAAGTGGCAACTTAATTAGAATTGCAGAATGCCCATGTGTAAATAGGCTCTATGACCACATACCGAGATAATGTTAAGTTAGCATATGTAGAAGAAACTGTACATCTTTCTTACATCTATATTTGCCTGTGCATGTTTCTTTTGACACATTCATATAGGAGCATCACCTAATAGAATTAGTAGAGACTATTTCCCCCAAACTGTACTGTCTTATCATATAACTCAGTGATGTCCCAAATCTTCTGATCAAGGAGATTTTGGGGCCACAGAGGAAAATGCTCAATGATGTAGAGTGTGCCTAAGGAAGAGTCTCATGGAGAGAGAACATTCTCTCAGGCTTTCACAGAGAGCAAATTGGTCAAGCAATGGCCGTGACTCATCCACATGGCTGACACTGACAAAGGATCTACAAAATGAGGTATAGGGTTACAAGATAAACCCTAAGGGTACCTGACTGACCTTATCTTATACAAAAGTTACATTTCTTGTTATATAAATCTTGCTGTATCTCAGTCTTAACTATCCAACAGAAAAGTATGAAAACAAAGTTATAAAAAGTAAAGCCAGATTAATATGCTGATCTGTAAAAGGCTCAAGTCAACTACTTCTGACATTGCCAGTCTTATGGATAACCCACTACTATTATGGACTATTCGACTATATTGGAATATTTTGCTAAATCCATTCATGTACTATATTTAAATGACAATGGAATACTCATCTCTGATAAAACTAAACAAAAAAGGGGAGACAAATGAAAGACCATTTTGTATCTGTATATTTAAAATAGGATATACAGCTACTTTCTCTTAATTCAATGAATAGAAAGGTTTGTATGAACAGTGTTTGGCCAGGATATCTTATCTGCATCTTATACTATGAATAACCACTAAGAAGACAAAAATATGTAATGTATTAATTATTGAAACTGTCCTGCTAATAGGTTTTGAAACTGTCTCATTGCTATTTGCTTCTTAATAAAATGATTTAAAAAATTTTTGAAAAGCTATATGTATAGAAAGTAGTATAATGGTTTTCTATTGGGTACTAGAAAGTGCATATTTATTGTTCTTAGATCTAGGAAAGTAAAATCCATAATCACTTGTGAACTATGAAATCCTGATGTTAAAAAATGTTGATCTGACATATGCATAATTGTCTACGGAGTCAAAGCTTAAACTTAATGTTCTTTCCTGATATAAGGAAAGACATGAAGTAAGCCTATAAAACTTCTGACCATCTGCAACTCAGAAAAAAAATCTGACTAACTTGCTTTTTGAAGACAAGGAGAGGAAAACTGAGCTTAGAACTCCACCATTGAGCCAGGGAGTGGTGGCACATGCCTGTAATCCCACCTCTTGGGAGGCTGTAAGCTATGAGTCCAATGTAATAGTGATATCCTGAAAACCCTCTAGACCCTTCTCTAAAATCCAACAAAACAGAACTCCCCATCTTGAAAAAGTGGGAGAGAAATCTGTGTCCTCCAGAGCTCCATCTGCTGTGTTACCCCTCTGCCACAGGGATCTGACAGGTTGAGGTGGGCACTCACCCTCTACCTTAGATGACACCCTGAAACCTTGCTGGTCATATCTTCCTATTAGCCTATGTTTTTGTATCTATCCAGGTATGGGGATTTATTAATTTAAGGTGGATTAGGTTAGATTCTTCGGGCATCAGCCTACAGAACTTTAGCACTTACCTTCTATCAGGCTTGCTCTCCAAGCCATTGAAGTGTGTTTGCTGCTTTGTGATGTGCTTCGTTTTAAAGTGTGGCTTCCACAATCATTTTTGAAGCCTTAAAGACACCCTAAGACCATCCACTGAGGTATCGCAGCTGCCATGCTGCGCTCCCTTTTGATAGGGGTTGAACTCAAATTGAGCTACAGATGGTAATACTGGAATTGAATTGCATTTTATTGCAAAATGGAATGTTTGAATAGCTCTTGCTGCTTTACACCACCTAAAGCAGGAAGCAAAATGGGCTGCATCTTCCGTAAGATGCAGTGGACCCATATACACCCACAGAAAGATTGTCCAGTCCTCCTCTTAGTCTACCTTAGTTTCTCTTTTTGTCTCAGTTCTATCCTCAAGGAGACTGGAAGAATGATTTTTCCCTTGTGAAGGGAGGCATCCTTAAGAACCTTAGAAAAAGAGTCAATGTCTGCGCTCACTGAGCCAAGGGGCAATCCTGCAACCCCTGCTAACAGCTGGCGCTCTGTGACTAGGAAGCTTTGTAAGCAATCAGCTGTCCACCGGCTGGGCCGGAGCTGCTACGTGGGCTAGGGGAGATCGTGGGAAGTAGGGGAGGGACAGGAAATGAGACTTTCCTGTTTGCCAGGATCAGCATTTTCCCAAACGGAACCCAAGATATGAATAAAATGACTCACGCACTTGAAATGAGGGTAGGGTTTTGATGAGAGGCGCGTGGGTGGACGGGCATTCTCGTGCGTGTCAGAATGAAGATAGAATGCGATGTGCACATCTTGTCAGTGAGGAGCAGGGAGCCAGAAGGGGAAACAATGAGGGGAAAGGTGCAAGAGGGCTGTCTTTACTAAATTATCTCGGAATCATTTCAGATTTCATGGGTATGTGATGACTCACTTTCACTATGGTGCCAAGGGGCAGCTTTGAATGAAAAATTGTAAATGATGAGTGTTCATAAAGGTGAGAAAAATGGCATTTTGATATTGGCAGAGATGTAAAGGACACAGCATCAACTCAGAGAGAGGAGCAGCATGAATCCTATGTGTGCCAGGTGCCAGTGCAATGAATGGAAAGAACAGAAGAGCGAGATTACTCTCTGGAGAGGGAAAACGGAATCAGGATGAATTCGCACTTGCATTCTATCAGGAACCAACAAATCCTGCCTTTGGGGGTAGCTTTCATCTGGCCAATTTAAACTGCTTAGCCCTCAGTACAACCTTCTGTGTTAGTTCAAATCGTCGAAGAAGCAGAAGCCACAGAGCAATTATACGTGCAAGAGATTAACGGGGAGAGAAGCCTTGGGATAGGTAAATGGGAAAAAGAGGTACAACAGGGGAAGCCTTTGGGCTGCAATGCTGAAAGAGGGGAGGGTGGAAAGCAGAAGAGCCCTAGACTTTTACCATTCTTAGAAAACTGGAAGGCAGGCTGACAGAAATGCCAAAGACAGGAAGGGAGTAAAAAGGCAGGGACAGAGGATGACAACAGAATTAGGAGTTGTTAGTCATATCCTCCAGCTTTCTGCAAGTATTGCAATCATGTATTAATAAAAAGGGAAAAGCTGAAAAAGAAAATAAAAATCCAGCAGGCATGGGTGCAAAGCAGTAGGCTTGCTTGGCCAAAGCGGAATGTCAGCAGCTGGGGGAAAGTGCTTGGGAGCGAGGCCATGGTTCTCCAAAAGGGTACTCAGAAGACTGGTGGTCCCTTCTCTTCAGGAGTGCAGGTTCTTGTGTGCTCAGCATGTTTCGTTCAGTCTGTTAAGTGTTTTAGAGCCACTCTCTTTAGTCTTGTCCTACTATAGAAACGATGCTTTCCATCACCATCAAGACTATCAGTTGTGGAAATGCATTTACAAAACCAGTACAGGGGTGAGGGAGACTCCAATTCAGCCTCTCCCCGGAACCTTCCTTGTAGATAACCCCATGGGATGGGATGGGGTCCAGCTTCCACTGACCTCTTCTGAGATCTTACTTCGGTAGTTCTTAGCCAGGACAGTAGATACTTGTGTTTTCCTTATAAATATGCTTGTCTTTATACTGCTTAAAAATGTCTTTAAATCTTATTCTATTGATTAAATATAGAGCTGGTCTGGAATCAGCCTTTCAGTCCTTTTCCAGGTTCCAGTTGTGTGTGTGTGTGCGTGTGTGTGTGTGTGTGTGTGTGTGTGCATGTATTAAATTTCAATTTATATTTATACATTAAATATATATTTATACTTGAAATATATATGATATATATATATATACATATATATATATTTGCTTTATTTATTTATAGTTTTGGCAGGGTCTCATTAAGCAGCTTGGATTCATGCTGATCCTCCCATTTTCAGCATCCTCAGCACAGGGATAAGAGGTGCAAACCACCATGCCAGGACTCAGTTGCCTGCTCAGAATGCCTGGTGGTGGGGCCAACTCTGCACGTGGTACCAGGGCTCGAACCCTGGCCCCTGAGCTTGCCTACGCAGGCACTTGTTCTGCTGAACTATCTCACCAGCATTCATTTGCTTTGTCTTCAATTGACAACTAAATAATTTCATACAAATAGCTCAGAGAAAGTGCAAAACTGGAATATTCCAAATTGAATTCATTACTTTAGAATCCAAACTGATCAAGAAACTCTTCTCTATCTCCTACCTATCTCACTCCCATTCTCTTTGCTCCATTTCTTCTGACTGAGCCCTGGATCAGTTCCTTCTAATTTCTCACTAAGACCATTCAAAGGGGTTTTTTACTTTTTTTTCCTGATTGTAGGCATTGGTCATTTCTAATCGGTCCTAAAATAACCATCCCATTAATCTTTTTAAGCAAAATATGATTGCATCATTTCCTTGCTTCGAAATGCCCAAAGGCTCAAGATTGATTCTTATCCCTTAAAGTGACACAGAAGGCTGTGACTCCTCTCCACATGTGCCCCACACTGACTGTCTTAGCTACTTTTCTCACTCCTAAAGCAAAATATCTGAAACCCGCAAGTTAAAGAAACCCAGCCAGGGTGAGGGTGGGCAGCTAGATGTAAGCATAACACCTGCCTTTGGGGAATGGCCCACATGACTGCCCATGGAGGCTTTGATTCTTGGCATATTATGCCATAGCATATCACACACAGTGCCTTTAAAATCATTTTAGCAGTGACATGAGACTAGTTCCCCATATCCTAACAGGGACAGCAGTGTGATAATACTGCTTGACTAAATACCATAGTGAACTCACATTCAGTGACCAAGAAATTAATCTTTAATAGACTTAGATTCACATTCAATCAACAGTTTTGCATTCCTCTTTATCAGACCCTGTGCTAAGTGACTTTTGGTGAAGTACCTGCTCTCAAACATCTAAGCACAATCCTTTAAACATAAAATGTGGTACTAGCCTTAATACTCCCAAAAAAGAAAACCCGTTGATTAATCAAAAATAATTTATATTCTTTTTATGCCCATACATTCCCTACCCAAAATATTACATAGATATACAAAAAGCAGAGTGATTTAAATCTCAACTTTTCTCATATAGATTTCCCTTTTCTGACATCCTCTACCCTAATTCAGCAGCTAGCAAACTTAAATACTAAAATTATTATTCATGGATGTATAAATGAAAAGTGCTACAATTTGAAGGAAGAAGTTGACATTTCTATGCGTTATTTTTACTCTTATCAGTGATTCCCTATTTACTTGTATGTAGCATAGGACTGAACCTATGTTAAGCTTTGCTTGTGTGGGGTTGTCTGCTCCAGACTTGTCATCACTTGTGCACACTCTTTCACTCCTTCTGGAATATTCTACTCACATGTCACTCTCCTTGAAAGTCTCATTTGAGACTACCCCTACTCCCAGCCTCCAGGCCAATAGGCCAGCTTCCTGCTCATTCTGCACAGTCCTATTTTGAAAAGCCTGTGGATGTCCGTCAAGTATTTAGACCTGACCCTTACTGTTTGTCATCTTTGATTTTCTTATTTCTTATCCCCAGCTGAGCTGTGAGCTCATGTAGGTTGAGCCTAGCACTGCAAACCATACCTGACATGTAGGATGGCACTTTGTTTGTGGTGATTCTCAATTAAAGTTTGTTGAGTGAATGCTAAATAAAGATCAATTGAAGAAGAATGTAGTTTGGTGATAGTGAAGAATGAGAAAATCAATTGAAACAGAACAATAATTTCCCTTAGAGTAGGTTGCATAAGTAACATAATTTATCTAAATGGCAGGGTGGCAGCAAATTGTCATGCTTGCTTTTTGCCTTGTAGTCTCCTAAGAAGTGAGATACCAGTAGCAAGTAGGCTGGACAGAAGTAAGTTGTGATGTAAGCAGAATGCCACTTGCCCTGGCACGTCCTCTTTCTCTATTTAAGGGAAATTCTCTGTAGTTAAAAATATCAAAGAAAAATAAGTGAGCTGGACATAATTAATGGTTATTTGGATTCAAGTTTACTTGTGAGAATCTAATGTAAAATATTGGAAGTGGACAGAAATATGCACCTAGATGAAAATCTGCATTCATATAAAATAAGATGGTGTCAAATAGTGTCATTAATTCATTGTCAGTGTTTGTTTACACAAAATAAACTGAATTTTTAAATCAAAGTAAATTTAGAATTGATTTAAAGCAAGCAGGTATTTTTTTTTATCTCAAAGCAATCAAACCCCAGAGAACAAAGTACCTTGAAGCTCTGACTTGTATTTGAAAATGATATAAGAAATTCTTAATCAAAATATATGCTTTCTTGCATATTCACTGAGGTGTGTTAATTAGTTCAGACTTTGAGGAATTATCAAGCCTGAGTCTAGTACTAGGAACAAAGATGTGATGTAGAAGCCCCCTTTTCATGGAACACTGCAACTCACTGAGATGAAGGGGAGCTGAGAAGTGCATGTAGCTCTGTATATGGGAGGAAGTTACAGTCCCTCGTGCACTGGGACTGGAAGGGAGAGGACAAAATCGCCCTGATCTTGAAGTAATACCGTTCTCATTCTCATCTCCCACTCCTCTCCTTCCTGTTTAGTTTTACCTGGGGAAGTGAAAGGATCTGACCCTGAGAAAAGAAGTCCAGGCCATTCAGGCCCTGTGGCATAAGGGTAGTGCAGACACCTATGGGTAAAAAGAATAAGCAGCTTTGGGTTTGGTTTGGTTTGTCCTTGCTTTTTGGCAGTTTTTCACTCCCTATCTCATATCCTACATTCCTTTATTTTCTGTATCTCAACTGTTTTTCTATACTATTTGTAAACATCCTTAATTAGGTGAATAGAAAAAGTGGTTGAAGAAGTGCAGAAAGGCCAGGGTATGACTACGTGTGTGGGGTGTACAGTTCCTCCTTGACTGATTCTGAGCAGTTTTCCTCTGTGTTGAAGTAAAACCATCTCTTTACAAAGGATTCACAACTATCCCTGGTCCAGGTCAATCCAAATCCAATCAATATAGCTGCCTCTGGGTTGGGATGTCTGATAGCTGTTGCATTTATCAATTAGACCTCCTCTCAATTCCTTTTGTATTTTTTTAACCATTGGTATGTATTATAACCACATGAGGACATTAGAATTCTAATGTCCAGGCTTATCCTAAAACAAATCAGAAGGTCTATGTGTAGGATACAAATGGTGGTATGTTTTCATTATCTTTGGCAGTTCCAAGGAATAGTCTCAGAGGGCCAGCAAGATAGCTCAGCGGATTAAGAGCCTACTTAGGCAAGTGCAGGAATGGGGGTTTGATGCTGGACCCCGTGTGCTGAGCCATCCATTGCGTCCTGGAATAGTGGTTCATGCCTGTAATCCCAGTGCTAGGAAAGCTGAAAAAAGGAGGATCACCATGAATCTGAGCTGTGTAATGAGATCCAGTACCAAATGCATAAAAAATAAGTAGATAAATAAACAAATAAAAACCAAGCTATAGTCTCAGTGGACCAGCATGGTCATGGACAGGGAGGTTTTAGGTTCATCTAAAACAAACATACAAAACCTTAAGATAGAAATTACTTCATACATAGTTTGACATAAGACACAATAGAGAAACATATTAAATGGCATTTTAAATTCTTAGTTCTCTGTAGGTATGAACACAAAGCATGATAAAATCAGTATACCATGGATAAAGACAGACAAAGGTATTCTTATATTAAACAACAAGGTATTATTTACTACACGGCTTCCTTCTTCTTTAATGGAATTATGTTTGAATAAAAAGCAAAATTTGTTAACATTTCTACAGGGAACTTGTTGCAAATCCCACCCTTCAAAATTACTAAGATATGAGAGGAATATAAGTAGAAATATTATCTGAATTACATTGTTTTTCTGACTAGTGATGAATACTAGGATTTGACATTTTTACGCTAGTACTTTTTATTTTTTTCTCTACTATGTGTTAATTCTAAAATTATTGACTGTGAAATCATGGTCCAGAAGTTCCATTATAATTGTATATGATCTTCAGATTATTTTCATTTACATATTTCAAAAAGCCCATTAATTTACTTAAGTTTATCATTGATAGAACAAAGATGAACAAGAATATGCTGCTTTCCCACAAAGTCAATCATAGTATGAGTTATTATTTCTAAGTTCAGTAATTACAATTACCAGGGGAATTATGGGAGTGATGATTCTAGTAATTGAAAAGATTATAATTTGTATCTTTAGAATACAAGTAAGGAGTTACCCAGAAACCTTCACCATAAGAGATTCCTTCATAGAGTCAGAGGGAGGACTCATAATAAGACACATACAGAAATGGCATTGGTCTTCTCAAATTTACCCATAGTGAAAAGCCCATTTTCATGCAGTTTTAAATTTCCAGTGCATCTGAAGCAAGTAAAGGGTAATGAAAATGAATTTTTTAAAAAAATCAATAAAGGGGGCTGGCCAGATAGCTCAGCAGACTAAATTGCCTTCTTAGGAAGGTCACAGAAACCAGGGTTCAATACGCCTGCACCACATGCCTTGCTCACCCTACCCCAGTGCATGCTGAGATAGGGATTGATACTGGGCGTGGTCGTGTGCACCTGTAATCTCAGCCCTTGGGAGGGTGAAAACAGGAGGATCAATACCAGTCCAATCTGTGTAGTGAGGCCCTATAGACTCTGTACTAAATACATTTTTTAAAAAAAATCAATGAAGGGATAATATAAAAAATAATATCCCCAATTTTTGTTAATACATTCTATATTCTTGAAACTATTTTGAAAAATTTTGCAAGAAGTTTGTATATGTTTTGAAAAATTGGCATTTTTCTGTTTGGCAAACCTTGAATAACAACTTCTCCATGTTTCTTCATGATGAGATTAGACTGTGTGATATAGCAAAAGTCCAGGGGTACATGGTCAATTAAATTTTGGAAATGGCGAAAATAATCACTATAATAAAAAGTCTTATAATGCCAGTTATGGCAAAGGTTTTGTGAATGCAAAAGAAAGATGTAGCATGTGGTTTTACAAAAATTATCCAACTATGTTTTTCTTCTCAAGGGCCCTGATTAACACTAGAAAACCAGTTTTGTTTTTTTTTTTCTTTTCTTTTTGGTAGAACTGGTGATTGAACTCAGACCCTTGCACTTGTCAGGAAAGCACTTATCCCACTGAGCCGTTTTCCCAGGCTGCAAACCGGGTTTTAGTTGAACACAATGACTTGCTGATCTAAGTTATGCTTCCTTATTTTACAGTGAAGGAGACAGAAACCTAGAACTGTCAAGTGACTTGCTTTCTGGTCAAATGATATTATGTTTGCCAGCTAACTGAAGAGTTAATTAAATCAAATTCATTTATTATGAATTAAACAACAATTTAATGAGTATTTACTATGTGTCAATTACTCTACTAAGTGCCTAATCTTCCAAGTTAATAGTTGGAATAATTTATGGACATATAATGTCTGATGATCTGCTTCAGGAGCTCTTGGTTCTAGCTACTCTGAAGAAACTTACCTCTAATCTCTACGTCCTGTGTTTTATAGCTTTCATTTATTCCCTACAGTTTCTTCGCTGTTTATAACTGAAAACATTTTTCTTGGATAATGTTGGCTTCAACTCCAATTTGTTGAGATTAAAAAGTTGTTCAATCTAGGAAATACACTGACAGAGTGTATTTGATTTTGTAATCAGATCATATTTGCATAAGCTACATGGATTGGACAGCATTCTCAATGTTTTACAAATATTCACTGCTTTTAGCCTCCTATGAAGAGTTTGAAAGCAGTATTATTTTTTATTGATTTTAGAAACAAGGAAACTAAAACATATACATATATGGCCTGTCCCAAGTAACAGAACTTATACCAGGTAAATGTAGGATTCAGATTCAAATATCTGGCTCTAGTTTTTATGGTGCCAGAGATAAGTATTTATATCTTGCATTAAAATCATCATTTTGCTGACTTCCAGTAGCAAGAAATTATACAAGTGAATACAAATAATGTAGAAAATTTAAGGTAGTGATTGTAGGAGTTTTAAATATTTCTTTTTCACTGTAATTTACTTGAGTGAGACATGCTTCCTCAGCAGGGACAGTCAAGAACCTTGTTGATGTATAGTGTCCTAAGAAAAAGATAATCCTTCAGTATGATCACTTCCAAAATTCTTAATTGTCTTCTGAGAATTTCAAGTTAAGAAGGTCTTCCTACTTCATATTCTGTACGTTCACATACCTTCATCCCAGGTAAATCACTATGGTTTCCGTAGAATATACACAGCAATTTTCCTAGAATATGTGGTATCATACTGAAAGCTACTTTTTTATTGTTAGCTAATTTCTTTTTGTCTTCATAAGTAGGATAGTTATTAATGTATTCTATTTTATATTATTAGATTTATAATTATTATGAATCTAATTTCATGTAATTAATTTCTAATGTGATTAACTTATAACTCTAATATATATAAATAATAAATCATGCATTAGATTTATAAATATTTATAGCATAGTCTTATGTATTCAGATTTTACTTTGTCCTTTTTAATTGCTACATGATATTTCAGTTTGAGTACAAAACACTTTATTCGATAATTCACACATTCCTCTGTTATAAACAACACATCAGGTACAACAATGTGAGGCTTTCTCAGTCATTAGACAGGTTTAAAAAGCTTTAACTATAAACTGTACAGATACATAGGGCTTTGACATTGGTAAGAAATCAGTAATTACAGTCCGGCTATTCAAGCCAAAAATTACTTGCCAGAACATGTTACTATTTTGTTTTCATAGGGCAGTATCATCATGTGAGTTTTTTTTTTAATGGCATAGATTGAGTAAATAAATGTAGTAACTTAGTCAACTCATCAAAAATATTTATTTATGACTTATACTTGGTGTCTGGCTTTGTGTTCTGTACAAAGAAAAGTTATACATGGGATGCTATTTCTTCTTTCAGGAACTCAATATTTTAAGGGGAAAAGAAACAGAACTAATTAAAGTTTGTTGTTCTATGTTATTTAAGTGTGCTTGAAGGGGAAGGCAAGATATACTTTAGGCTCTTAAAAGGATGGAGTGACTACTAAGGCTTTTCAAGGTGTGATTTTTAAATTTGCGAACTGGAAGGGAGTAGAAATTGCATCTAAATTCTGGAAATGGGATTTCAAAGATATTATAGGTAGGTGAAACTGCAGATGGAAATGTAGGAAAAAGGAAAAGAACTGATGCTGGTGAGAACAGAGGTAGTTTAGTAGTTCTAGAGCATATGCTACAGATTGAAATAGGAGCAGCCTACATAACTAATGCATGCTTATATTAGGGTTTTACAAGAGGAAGAGATATAATACAACAAATATATAACACAAGATGGACAAATGTATAAGAAATTATAAGATTTGCTTACAACAGTTAGCCGCAGTCAAATGAGGGAGCATACAGAGGGTATCTGCACACCTGAGACAGGAGGGTTCAGTCCCAAGGTCGAAAGCCCACTGCAGTGCTCCCTGTAAGTCTCTATCAGTCAGCAGATGTGTCTGCAATGGAAGGCTGAAGAATCTGTGAGGGAAGGCTGAAGGACCACAGCCAGAGGCCCAAGAGTCTGCCCTGAAAGCCAGGCAATATAGTCCAAGATCACTACGAAGACTGAAGCTCCTGGAAATAAGTGGAACACCAAAATTTTCTTCAACCCCTTTATATACTCTTTCTTTTTTTTGCTGAGTCATACTGAAGAAGGGCCTCCCTGCCCTGCCCTGCCCTGCCAGCAGGGACCCCACCGCCCAGGGTGTGGGATTGGGAGGCCAACCAGCCGAGTTGACTCAATGTATCAACCACTGCAAAGCTCTTGATCTCAGTATCCATTTTGAAGGCCTGGGCCAAAATACTTTGTTATAGTTACCCAAACACTGCACAGGATCCTTAGTCATTTAATCAGCACTTAACAAATATTTGTTTAGTCCTAACTTGGTAGAAAGTAATGTTTTGGATGTTAAATTCATGTGATATTTAATAAGAAAAACATATGCCTAAGTAGAGTTTTTCCATTAACACAATTTGAAGTTTAAAAATAAATAAGAAAAAGCATGAATATATGAATCAAAATTTTTAAAAAACTGTGTTCACCATGAATAATTTTTTAGTTTATATTGCACATGTTAATATCTCAGAACATTAATATCCCATGAAAAGAATCATCAGTTTTTAGAGAAATATCCCAAGAAAAGAATCTATTTTAGGGGGAAAAAAATAACCTCTCTGTTTATAACTTTAAAATTTATTTATTTAATGTATTTGGTACAGGGTCTCACTATGCAGCTTGGACTTGTAACGGTCCTCCTGTTTTCATCCTTCCCAGCTCTGGGATTACAGTCATGAACCACCATGTCCGATCTCTGACCAGCTCAGTGAGGATGGGACAGGGCTATTGTGGCATGTGGTGCCAGGGAACAAACCCCCAGCCTTGTGCTTGCCTAAGCAGCACAAGTCTGCTGAGTTATGTCACTGTCCCATATAATTATAACTTTAAAATTTAAATGGGATTTTTATATTGAAATTTTTATAGTTTTCCATTTTATTCCATTACTTCATGAGGCAACTCAAATGACAGCAAATTATTCAAGCATTTTGAAAATATGTGTTTTATTATATATTTCACTTCTCTTTCCCTCATTCCCTTCACGCATTAAGGAGATTTTTCTCTCCTTTTTTACGTCTTAGTAATTCTTTAATTTTCATTTGGTCCAATAAACCATGAAACAATTCTATCACAACAACCACTTCAGTAATCAAGAAGGAAATATAATAATGGAAGGTTAAAATATTGTCGCATTTCAAATAAATGGATTTAAAATACATGCCATCTATGCCAAATTGTTTCCAGACACGGAATTGCGGCATCTAATTGGAACGCCTGAAAAAATACACCACTGGAATATTAGCAGAGAAAGCATCAGAAAACAAATAGACTTGTGTAAAAATAAGGGAAAAAAATTGATGTCTTTGAAGTTTACCTTTACTAGGCAGTGCATTTAGGTAGGCACATAACATACCATAACTGGCAAGGCAACTCATTCATGCATTCTACACACAGGAAGTGCTTAGTTGATAACTGGCACTATTGTAGCTATTTATGATTCAAAATTTCTTGAATAAAGATATAATGAATGAATGAATGATCACAGATTGGGAGGAATGTAGTATAAGTCATAATTTATGTGCCAATAATTTGAGATGAAAACTGAGGTCGCTTAAGATGAAAGGATGGACACGGGAGCACAAGATAAAGAATTTTATTTCAATGAATGTCCTCATTTGAAAAGCTTTTTAAATAGAAATATATAAACAGAACTTTAATAGGGTTTTAGTCCTTTGCACAAGTATTAAGTTCAGATGACAAGAAAATAGGTATTATTGTAGTTAATAATGAAGCATAAACAGAAGTTCGTACTGAAATATCTCCTTATATTTCACCATAAAGTGAATCCACTAGAATTTCAAGGGATGGGTGTGGATGGCAGCCGTTAGGCTTATGAGATGTGTTCCGGCACCTGTGAGTCAGGCTTCTCCCAAATGGAGGCATGGGTATTGGCAAGTTACAGGGGTGGAAGAGACAAAAGTGTGCTCAAAACTAAATGTACTTAATTCATCCACATTATTTTTTCTTGAGGTAAAGCAATCACATGTTTTTAAATGAGGAAAGGGGAGCAGGACTTGCTACGGCTCTACTGCGTGCCAGACCTTGGGCTGTTTCACTTGCCTATACCATCAGGACTACTACAGTAGCAAGGTATTATATGGGACTAACAGATTGCCAGGTATCCTTTTAAACACTTTGTATGTGTAACTTTAGTAGTTCTGTTAATATTGCTCTTACTTTATAGCTGGGGAAACTGAGGCATTTGGAGTTTTAGTGATGTGTCCAAGGTCACAGACTGTGACAGTACTAGTGCAGGTGTTTGATTCAGGCAATGGGACATGCTACCTCTGGTCCCATTCAAAAGACAGATCTTCATTACTGGCTGCAGAATGATATGAAACACACTGAATTGAGCAATACAGAGATGAGACTGGCAATCAAAATAAGAGTAGCCTAGAATGAAATGACCTCCACCCCCTTAATGAGGACTGTTGAAAGCAAGCCCGACACATCTCTGTAGGTAATCAATCGTTTGTGTTTCTTTCTTCCAACAAGCACCTTTCTTCCTGAGTGTGTGTGTGTCTCTCTGTGTGTCGGTATCAAATGTATATGCTATGTTGTCCTTTAAAGCTAAAAAGGTGTTTAAGATGTTTTCAAGATTTTCTCTTCTCTCCAATATGGGAAAAGAGAAAGCTATTGTAGAGGCTTCACTTCAATGACATCATTCCCTAACTGTAAAACTTTGATCAAGTTATGTAAACTTTCCAAGTCTCATTTTCTTGCCTGTTGAGTGGAGTATGACACCTACTTTTAAAAGCTGCCATAAGAGAAGTTGTGAGAGAAAATGTTCATGATGACTGTACACAGCCTACGGAATCTTCTTATACTCAATACCCTACAACTCCTGAATCTTAATTCATCTAAGGTAGTAGATAAACTCCAAGGGCATTCTAATTCACTTAGCTGAAATCCTCTAGCAGTATATTTTTCTTATTTGTATCTTTTTTTTTTTTTTTACTGTGTCTCTTGTTCCTATCCTTGACATCTCTTTTGAAGACTATGAAAGAGAAGCAATTAAACAATAATATTTTCCTTGATTGACTTTTGCAGGTTTTTGAAAAATGACACCTCCAAAGACCAAAGTGAAAATTCTTAAAAGGTTATAATCATTAGCTAATATAAACTTTTCTTTTCTTTTTCTTCTCTATAGATTTATGTATGCCTTTCTTACCATCCCCAAACCACAATAAATAAGAAATGATTGAGGTTATACCTAGCAGGACAGATGATATATTTTGGGGGCAGCTTGACAAGAGCTCAAGAAGAAGATGAATAGAAGCACAAATTTTTTATTTAGTACTTTTTTAATGAGATAAAAACTGATGGAGCCTGTGCTTTCCTGTTTGAGAGCTATTCTAAGCTACATTGACTTTGTAATTAATCAGTTGACATTGGATGAATGAGAAGCTTTGTTTTTAACCTTTGACTTACGGATCGTATTTCTATCTCATCAAATTATTTTGAACACTGTAATTTTTGTTATGGACCTATGTGAGGTTTTTGGTTAACAAGCAATTCAAACATACAATACACTCTCATTTTGCAGAGGCCAATTATTCAGCCTAATAATTAGCTGGACTATTTGGTTCAAATTTTTCTCCTTTCTTACCTTTTATTGGCTATTCATCAACAAATCAACCCAAAGAGAAGAAGAAAGCAGAGAACTGATGTGAACTTCAGATAAGGTTGTTGGACTTCAAGTTTAGAAAAGGCTGAATAGTGGAAAAATAAAGTTCAATAGTGGAAACTCAAACAGAAGTCTAAAGTCAGACTGTATTTCCATTGGAGCTTGTTTTATTTTTCTCTTTTGAGAAACTAATATTACTGAAAATAATATACAATATTTGTGGTTAGCATTTAAAACCAAATTCATAGTTCCAATAAATAAAACATCTGATAGACTATATCTGTGCATCTCTAATAGCGTGTATTGTGAGTGCTCTTTCTCCTTCATAGAATGCTTCTGCCATAGAAGGTATGTTGTTTCTGTAACACTTCTCCTGGTTGTGTTATTTGTAAAAACGTGCACACCTTTGGGAAAATTTTATTTTATTCCTTTTTTTTTTTTGGCAGAACCAGGAATTGAATTTAGGCCCTTGTGCTTGTGAGGCAAATGCTTATGCTAACTGAGCCTTATTTTACTACATTTTGCTTCTCTTTTGCCCAGAATTCACTCTACAGTCTTTAGAAAAAGAGCCCTGCTGCTGAACAGGCAAATGAATGACCAAGGGATGTCCTTGTAGGAGCGTAATTAATGTACAATTTAAATAGCGCTACACAGCATATATGTGATGTTGTATTCTTTAATTGCAAGCTGAGAAGTTGAGTTTGATAATTCTGAGAGCAGCTTCAATCCTGAAGAACACGCTCTTCACATAGCAACCTTCCACTCAACTGCGTTGTGTAATTCAGTGATGCCTGCTATTTGTAAAGTGGGCTCTGGGGGCACAGGCCTGGCATCCAGGGAAGCAGACAAAGAATCCATCAAAGAGCTGGAGACAAGTTAGAGATACACAGTTCATTGCTCATCCTGCAACATTGCTGCCAGGTGTGTCATTCCAGCTGTGGGGCGTGTTTTTTTCATTCTATAGCACCTACAATATTACCACCTAAGCTTTCATAATATGACTGTCAGAAATTCCTGAAAAAGCTTGGCATAGCATGGCCAGGGACACATCAAGTGACACATAAGAAACAGTGGCTAGACCTGTGTCATATAGGCTTCTTGTCTTCCTCTGCACAATCTCACTCGGGAGAGTGTGTGACCAGGTTTAGACCCAGGGATTAGCGCTGACCCTCCATTGCATGAGCTGATTTTCATTTCCTCTACCCTTCTAAGGAAAGGGAAGGGGAGGCAAGGGAAACAAGAAGAATCAAAGAGGGTTTTCTAAAGAAGAGAAGAAAAAGAACTGGGGGAAATTTGATGTGCTCCTAATTTAGTCATTGTTGTAGTTATGGTCACAGTTTTGTCTTAGGGCTAGGAAGGAACACACGCACATTCACACACACACACACACACACACACACACACACACACACACACACACACATGCACATGCACATACACACCCGTATTTGTGCCCATGGGAACTTAGTCTTGTTGCAGCACAGGAAGAAAACATGTGGAAGTGCAGCCTCTCCATCGCATCCTCCCCAAGGAGGTGAAATTGTGGTGTTTTCTTTGCCCCAGAGGATGGCTTGAGAGTGAGATTTGGGTTTCACTTCTTCACCACTGTGGAAGCCTTAGGCCTTTTTATGTGCCTGTGGGCTGCAGGCCACAGGCCCAGGTGCAGAGTAGGAGAGCCCCAGTGCATACTGCCTGCTGTTACACCTCAGTTCCCTTCCCCGCCTGCTGCTCGGCCCTCCCTGAATCAGCACTTAGTACCAGGATAGCTTTGGTGCTAGGACAGCACCAGCACAATAACAAATGCTGCCTCATTTCAGTATGATGAATGAAGAGTCTTAATGAAACTGGCCCAAGTTGCTCTGGCAAGCTGCCTTATTTTTGTGTTTTAAATGGGAGTGATCCATCAGCCACATATACCCTTTCTGTCTCTGCAGCCTGTCTGGATGCACCTGCCTTACCAGCCTTCCCCTCTCTCTCTCTCTCTCTCTCTCTCTCTCTCTCTCTCTCTCTCTCTCTCTCTCTCTCTCTCTCTCTCTCTATCTCGCCCTTGATTCCTTTTCCTTTGCTCCTTTGGGTTTGACAGAAGGAGGCATTCTTGCACGTCTTGCTTTGTGTCTCTCATGCTGCTGGTGCTCTACACGAGTGGCCACGGAGCCCTGTGCCTCTGCCTCTGACTCCCTTCTTCTTACCCAGGATCCTGGCATGCTAATGGTGGTACAATACCTGGCGGGTATTAATTACACTCACCGGCTGCTCCTTCATTAGAGTTGCCTATCTCCCCTGAGCAAAGCTGTAAATCAAGCTCAGATTCATGACTTTGAAAAAAATTGCAAAAGATAAACACTAAAGGGGGAAAAATTCCTCCAAAATAATATATACAGACAAAGGGGAGGGATGACATCTTAATCAAGCTAACTGATAGCACCAAGCAGCTCAGTATTTTTGCTAGAGTGAAGGCTAGGGTGTTGTTCTATTTATTTTACTTTTTATGATTTTTTTCTTCTTGTTATTTGTTTCACCCCAAAATGGCAGATAATTATTTTTTCTCTCTTTTAGGGAGTAGTTTACAATAGGACCTGTGATGAGCAGTGCACATATAATCTGTACAAATGACGACAGCGAGGCAAGGGTTTCATTAACCAATGATTGCCATGAAAGGAAGAGATAGATAACAGAGGAGGACAACTGTGAAAGCCTGGGCACTCCTCTCTTAGAGAATTTTCCTATGAAATACCAACTTCTGAGGCTCATAGGCTCAAAATGCCCTTCGTAGCACTTTTAGATTGCCTTTACTGCAATCATAAACCATCAAACTACGGTTAGAGTCTGGATCTCTCAGAGGTTCTATAAGGGTTGCATGACATTAATGTAAACTAAAATACTTCTCAGGTTCTAAGAATCATTCACTCCTAAGCATAGCGTGCAGTATGGGGACTTGTTGCTAAACTATGACCTCAGAATCATCAGTGCTGCTCATTTTGCCTCAATAAGGAGGTTTGCATGCTCTGTAGCCTGATACATGCTCTAAGGAGAACTTGTGAGTAGGAGAAGTTATCTGTTTCTTTACTATTTTGTGTGGGAGCAAAATCCACTGAGGGAGAGCAGGGCAGTGTAGTCATCACGCCCCACAAGAGTGCAGCAATGCTGAGAGTTGCTGCACTGGGGAATGGCTTTGTGTAGAAAGAGAGATTTAAACTGGGTCTTGCAAGGAAGTTTCAATAGCTGGCAAGAGAGAGTGCCACTGAAGAAAGTGGTTGTTTAATGAGAAAATCAAATGTGGAAGAGACCACAGTATGTTTGAGGAGTGCAGTGTGGAGGACAGATTCTTACATAGGAGGATCATAGATTTGTGCTTCGGAAGATGGGAACAGCGGTAATGACTGACTGGTTTGAGACAGGAGAGAAGAATGTTCAAATACTCCAGTCCCAAGGGATAATTCAGTAGCAGAGCTTTCTCAGTTGTTTCGTTTTACTTTGCTTTGCTTTGTTTTGCTTGCCCCTTACGGTAACCACACTGTTGTTCCTAGAAACTGGAACATGAAAAAAGCCTCTCAGAGCTCCTTGTTGATTTGTCACTTGTAGTTGTGGTGTAAATTGTCATTTCGAGGTCTTGATATGGAAGTAAAATCACTTGAGTCCTGGGAGCTTGGGAACCTTGGAAAGGGTGGTTCATTTAACCTGATTTCCAACTGGTCCTAGCAGGGAGGAGAACCCCACTTCACTGCAGAGAGAAGTCAGTGTGCTAGAGCCAACGAAAATGAACCACAAACTGGATGGCCAAAACCACAGAAAGATGCGGTCTCATCATTTTGGACACTGAAAGTTCAAAGTCACACTGTTGGCAGGATTATTTTCTTCTGATACTCATGAGGGAGCCTTTGTTCACTCCATGTTTCTTTATTCACTTCTAGGAGACTATTGTCAATCTTTAGTATTTCTTAGATTATAGAAACATCTCTCCAACCTGTGCCTTCATCTTCACATAAAATTCTTGGCTGGGTGGGCAGTTTTCCCTACTTAAGTACACAAGTCACTTTGGATTATCGTCCCAGCCTACTCTACCAAAGCCTCATCTTCAATAATCGCAGCTGCAAGAACCCCATTTCCAATAAGGTCCTAGTCAGAATCTGGGGACACACTTGCAACCCATAATGAAGAGCATGAGTAGTCATGTCTCACTCCAGGTTTTCTAGTAATGAGGCTTACTCTCTTTTACAAAAGACATAATCGTGGGCTCATTGAATAATGTGATTTTTTAATAATCCTTTTATGGGAAGTAGGGGACAAGAACAGTACTCAACAAGTCCCTTTGTATCAGTCGTCCAAGCTTGCTCTCACAAGGGTCTTATGCTCACTGCAGGCTGTCCTCTCACCCGGGTAGTCTCACCAGAGAAGGAATTTTGTATCTTATCCCAGGAAGAAAATAGGAAGAGCTGAATGGAAGGAGGAAATGATTCCACCTTCTCTGCATGAAAGAAGACAGTGCCAAGTTGGCCTTCCCCACTCAGCTGGACCCTGACCCCAGAGACCACCCCTGACCACATTCCTATCCCACCCAGGAATCTTATTGCTCACTCAAGAAAGACATTTCAGTGGTGCCTTCAGGTCAGAAAAAAAAATTCATGAGATTTAGAAAGACATTAAAATTGTAAAAAATTTGTTTGGAGTGTGTTTTGTATGAAAATATTTTCAACACACATCTTATCTATTGAAAGTAACAGTTAAAGCACATGGCAAACAGTTTTATGGTTTTCCACCAGGGGGTGCTCCCCCAAATAGAAAGAAGAATTTAAAGAACTAAAAAAACTTCCCTGAGCAGACCCCAAAAAACATTTGTTTCTTCAAAAATTATAAAAATAAACTTCTCCTCGTTTTGAAAGCAGATATATTGGTTTATACAAAAAGGGTTCGAGAATAAAATGAAAAGCAGCTTCTGTCCCTTATATGCATAGATTTATTTTAAGCTTGCTTGAAGGATGGTAAAGACTGATGATAGGTTTGATTATCTAGACACTGAGAAATACAGCCCCAGAGAGCCTTCTCACACTATTTTCAGCTTTAGAAATTTTAGAACATTAAATCCAAATGGAGAGACACAAGCCAACTCTCTGGACTCCTGTAAAGCTCTTAAAAAAATGCACTCCTCATAAAAGAGGAAGTAGAAACCTTTCAGAAGCTGTATAGGAATGACTACTAACAAGTGAATATTCTAGAATCTGATGTGTTCCCAGCTCTGGGAAGTGCCAGTATGACACGTCGTGTCTATGAGATACTCCTCTGGAGAGATTTTTACATAAACTGTCAACAGCCTGACTTCTCATGTACTGATAAACTTGGTCCTATGGTGTAGAGCTGAAGAAAAAAAATTACCTAAATTCCAATATTTATATCAAATATTTTCAAAATATATGTTATAAAAACTTATTCTTTCTGTAAAATTCATTTCTTTCATTTTGGTAATCAATATTTTAAGAAAAAATGCTACATTCCCCCAGACTTCAGAGTTGCTGACTGCACAGAACTGAGAAGCAGAGAGCATGCTGCTCATCCACTTTACCTGAGCTCCTGCTCCTACCTCCTCTGGCCGATAGCACACAGATAGCATTGCCTATTGTCTCGATGTGGAGGGGGAGCAGGAAAAATGCGGAGGTTTTCATGCCTGCAGTAGACTCTAGTTGCCCTTGCTCTTTGTAGAAAATATTTTGATAATTCCCCTTCCACTCATACGCTTGATCTATTCATTCCTAGTACCCATTGATAGAAAGTGAAACTCTCTCAATTTCGCAAATGTGTACTTTAAAGTTTCTTTAACAAATCTACAGAATTCATAATGGCACAGTACATCACCTCAAGGACCAGTCTGATATATGTTTTGGGCCTAGTCTCCCAGAAAACACCCACTGGCAAGATGGGAATTCTGCACAGCGTCATTTATACCATTAAGTGGAAAATTATAGACCTAAGAAAATGCTCCAGTCTGTTACCATGCTGAAATTTGCTGTCCAGAGTCAAGATGAACAAATAAATATCTGAGAGAATTAAAGGGGTGAAAGTGCAAGGCTTGATTCCATCTTTCATTTGTGTGATGCTCTGCTTTATATAGCTCCTGCTTAACTAAGCTTGAAAATAAATCTATGAATCGATGGTCCAAGATGTATCATTACTGAGAATACAATCTTGGGATTAACTGAGCCAGCCATTCTTCCATGCAGTGAATGTGTCTTGTCCTGGGGAGCTCAGATGCATGCTATGGCCTTATATGGCCCTTGCTACGGTCACCACCCTACCCCATGTGTTGCATCTCAGTGCATTCCTGGGTTCTGCACAGAAAGGCCTTGCTACCCAAGGGAGAAGAAGAAATTTTCACTAGGATGGGGAAATTGGCAGAAATTCCACTGATGGAAGAAGAAAAAGTAGGAATTATAGTTCTGGGCAGTGTTTTGTAACTAATACTGGTGACAATAGCTCTGGAGTTGGGGATGTGCCCAGTGGTAGGGCCCCTGCCTACCACACTTAGGTACTGAACTCTATTTCCAGCATGAATGATAACACTAAACCAACAGCAGCTATGCCTGAGTGGCTGCTATGTTGCAGACTCATTTCTCATGTCATGTTTGATCTTTCCATCACCTCTGCAAGTGTGAAGTCCATCCTTCTACATATGATTAAATTTCTAGCCTCATGGAGCTGGTATGTGGCTGAGATTGTATTCTGCCACTCTGTCAAGCCACCGTGTCTTGTTCCACAGACATATTATGTGACATTTTGTTTTCTTGTATGAAGCATTTCATAGAATTGATCAGTCACTAATGCTTTTCGTGTCCCTGGAAAAGTCATTTAATCTCTCTTGATCTTTAATTTCTTATTTTTATTATTAGGACACTCATATTACCTAGTACACAGGGTTGTGGTAAGGATTAATGAGTAAATATGTGCAAAGCACTTGTGACAGTGCCTAGAACACATTAAGCACTACAAAATACAGCTATTCTAGTAATGCTATTGTTGAAACTTAACAATAGTGAAAAGAGCTTGCCTGATAACACTTGTGTAAGAGGGGAATGTACCTGAATTATCAGCTTCTGAGAGCAGACATAGTCTCCCTGACATACGTTTCCGTGAAGAGAAGAGTACCAAGAACTTAGGACACAATGAAGTTTAAAAGGTAGCTGCAAAAAAATGTCTAGAATGCAACTCTCCTGTTTTAGGAACTTGGCCAAGTATGCTTGCTGTAAGTTTTATTAACTGTTCTACTAATATATGTAATGTTGGTTTTGCCTTTGCTTTTGACTAGATCTACCACAGAGGCCACATCATTTTATTATATTTTGTTTTGTTTTGTTTTATTTTATTCTATTTTATGAGCAAAGAGGCAAAACTAGCATGGTCAAATGGGAGAGGCTGTGAAACAGAAGTTGCATGATTGCTCGGTGACCCAATACTGAGGGAAGCAGAAAAAAGAACATTAGACCACTATCATTTATTTATAACACGAGTTTTGAGAAACTTTGCACCATCTGTGTTGAGAGATAAAAATTCTACCCTCTGACTCTTCCATGTTTACTGTCATCTTTGCTTTCTGAACTCTGACTCTTTGTTTACTCAAAAGGCAGCAGGCTTGACCAGCTTTCCTGATGTTTTCTTTTGAAAATAATAGAAAAGAAAAGTCATTCTCCCAAGGAGCTAAAACGATGTATAGCTTACCCATACAGCTGCCTTCCTTTCTCTCTGTGATTCAATGCTGGAGCTGGTGAGTAAGGATCTCTCTCTTACAATGTTTGGGGGAGTGACCCTGCCCTCAGTCTTCTCCCCTTCCTCAGGCACTAGACTCAGAAACTGCCCCGTGATTGCTTTGACCTCAGCTACAGCTGAGCTCCCTGGGCACCTCTCCAGGACTTGCAGTTCATTCTTACCCTGAAGCAGCAACTATGGAAAGCTGGAAACCTCACACATCTGCCTACACAGGTGCCCTGTAATATTTCTTCTCATCTCAGAAGGAGGGCACATGGACACACATCTCTGAGGTCTCTAAATCTAACTCAGTGCAGTCATACATTCTTCCATGCTGACGGTTCTACAGTCCTGCAGGTGCGCATAAAGATGTAAAAACAACACAAACCCGAATCACATGGATTGTGAGAATTCAGTGTCATGCAAGCCTCAGTTTTCAGATAAGAAAACCGATGCCCATATTATTGTCTTTTTTCTGTCACTGGCACCAAATACCAACACCCTAACCTAGAATTGTATAGGGTTCGTGCTTTCAGGGGATTTGGTCCAAGGGGTCTAGCACCAAGGTAAGAATAGCAGGGGAAGCACAAGGAGAGATAAAGCTTGTCCATTTCAGAGCGGGTAGGAAGAGGAGCTGGGAATAGGGCTAGGACAATAGGCTTGGAGAGATGGTATCCATGATCGTGCCCCTGTGACTCTCATAGAACCACCCACATGATTTTGCTACGTCCCTGGCAGCTCACAAGAAATCAGCTCAACTGTCACATGGCTGTCAATAGATGACCCCAACCCATAATCCAGGCATTCTAAAATGATGTGTTATTTTCCCTTTGTTTCACCTGACATAAAGTCCAGGTTCATACTCTCCAATCTGTTTTCATACATCTGGCACATTTTGCTGTCTGAAATATCTCACTCTTATCTCCAAAAAACGCTGATATTTTCCTTTCGCTCCACAGTCTGCCTGAAGGAAGATATGGGTGGAAATTTGTATTTTAAATTTATTTTCCCTGCTACATAAAATATATCATATTAATGGAATGTATAAGATAATGTTTAAATCAGGTTAAAAATGTTTCTGTCCTAAAAATTTATCATCTCTTTATGGTGAAAACTTTAAAGCTCATTTTTTCTAGGTGTTTTTTTCAATGAACAATAGATTGTTGTAGGTATCTTTCAGAAATTCTTGCTGACTGTATTTTCAGGGACTAGCTAATTCTTCAGATTCTCATCCTCCATACAAAACATTGATCTTAGTATTATATTCTTTACACACTTGATAATTTACAACTGTATGGAATATCATGGGATTTTATATTTAGGGATGATACATAAACAACAGAATAAGATATTTATTAAGTACCTTTTGCTGAGTGCTTCTTGATGAAGAATTTTCATGAATAAATAATAGTGAAACCAAATGCTTCTGGAGAAATATTCCATTATATTGTCATATACACATAATGATATGATAATTTACCTAATATATAATGCACCTCTTTAAAGTAGAATAATTAAAAAGCAAAAATTATTTCCTCAAAAGATGAGTCATGCATTTTAGAATGCATAAGTAATAAGTGCAAAAAGTTTGTCTAAATTCATACTCCTGTTCCAGAGTTTGAGCCAACTAAATGTACTGTATTGGTAGTAAGACCCTGGCATCTGCATTTTAGAGACTTACTACAGTTGATGGTGTTACATCTAGTCTACACCATGACGGAATCTGTTTTAAGAGTTTATCTACCCTCAAAAATTTTCTGAGAAAAACAAGCTTATGTGTGATCACACTTGCAAAATTTAAAACAATTAGAGATTTTTTTAAGAAACTGGAAGTATTATCCACATTCCTGGTTGAGCCTCACTGAAAAAAATCACCTCAGTCTAAAGAGAGATAGAGATAAAGAACTAGGCCTTACATGAAGACCACATCATCACCTTGGGCCCAGGGTCCTGAATGCTTACTGTGCAGAAGATGCTGGATCCCCATGATGGAGCACAGTCATCATTAGAGGCCAGCATCACAATGGTAGGCTCACCCTGAGACGGCTCCGTGCTCTGTACTCACTAGCAGACGATGACCTCCACAATTCCCATCTCATCGTGCGGCTGCACAGAGCTCTTGTCAAGAGCTGGGAGAGGAAACAGACAGAACCCTGTTGTGATCATTCCGCTAGGGGTGAAGGGCAGCTGTGCGCAAGCCTGGTATCTCCCGCCCCGTGCTGTCCACGGTGAGTGACCTGCAGTTCACTTGTGCAAATTAGAATGTTTTAGTAGCCACATTTTTAAGGGAAGAAAAATGAATACATGAAATTAATTTTATATTAATTGGATATATAATGTATCATCATTCCAGTGTGCAATTAACATGAAATAATTTTAAAAGTATTTTAAATTATTTTTTGGTAACAAGTCATCAAAGTTCAGTGTGTGTTGTACACTGACAACAGGAATGTTTGGGTAGTCATATTTCTAGTGCTAGGCATCCATAAGTGGTTAGTAGCTATGGTACCCAGCAAGGTTTGAAATGCGTAGAATTTGGTTTTGATAATATTTTTAGAAATACTGAATTATACTGATGTCAAGTGTAACTTTGAGTCTGAAAGCTGTGCCTTATGAAGCATTAATAAAGGAAATAGTCTGCCATATTAAGTGGTAGTTCCCAACAGTGGTTCCGTTTGACCTACATGGACTTGTCCAAAATATGTGAAGGCAAAAGATGGGAAGAAGAAGAAAAGAAGAAGAAGAGAGGAAGGGAGGGAGGGAAGAAGGTAGAGGTGAGGAAAGAAGGGAAGGAGGGAGTGTGGCCCAGCCATCAATCCAGTTTATTTTTTATTTATTTTTATTTTTTTATTTTTTGCGGAACCAGGCATTGAACTCAGACCCTGCCCTTGCCAGGGATGTGCTTATTCTACTGAGCCATCTCCCCAGCTCAGATTATTTTTTAATGTCAAAGAGGGTTTCTCACTTCAAGCAATATAGTTCCATAAATCAATATGCACCTATCTGCCCCAATAATTCTTCTTTGAAAATCTTTCTTTTTTCCTTATTTAATCAAAATCGTCACAATCCTATGGGAATTATTAGAAAACAATTCACAGAGAGCTGAAAAGCGTATCAAGCATTCTGCTGCTGAGTGAGCATGCCAGGATAGTAAAGAAAAGGCTGTGTGGAGAGATCAAAGTGCCATGGTGCTTAGCTGCCATGCCAGGGCTAGTGGAAGGGCCAATTTATTTTGATGTTTTTGGGCTCAAGAGAATGGCAGGGTGTGACAAGAGCAATTTGCCTCAGACACACATGCACATACCATTGTTTCCTCTCAAATTTTAAATAAAATAATCTTTATTTCTGCAAAATGAAAAGGGCAAACTCTCCAACTTCAAAACATTAACTAAGGTGCAAATAAACTTCGATGGGCACACTTTAGGAAAATGTTGAGGAGTTATTTCTAATCTGCCCTTGGCTCCCGTTGCCCTGCAAAGGCAGCTTGCCTAGGGGAAAGCAGTGGAGGAAGAAATATCTTTTATTTTCTCTTTATACTGTGAGAACAGATCGGGAAGCTAATAGAAAAAGTAAACACCATCCTGTACTTATCTGCTCCAGCCGTGCTTTAGCTATTCCTTGTTATTGTTTTCTGTCCTAGACAGAGGTGATTTCCAAGAAGGCAGATTCTAAACCATTAGCTGTCTTGCAAATTAGAGCCAGTGCACTAATTGGGCTAATTAGAAGTCCATTAGAGCTTAAGGTAGTTCACTTGGGTCCATTGCCTCTTATCAAAGAGACCTTCAGAATCCTCAAAAGAGCTGATGCCACAGCGCTCTTTAGTTCATTCTAAAAGATTTTGTCTGCTGGGATCTTACCTCTTGCAGGAAGCCCTCCCAGACCACTCCTGCCCTTTCCAGGGATGCTTGCTTCGTAACTCCTTGGTGCCAATTCAGTTTATGGATAGTTACATCCTGATGGTCACTGGCTTGTTGGGTTTATTGGTCTAAATCAGTAGCATAACAAAACCACTGAATATTGCTCTGGTATATATGTATATTTTGTATCTCTCAAACGATTTAAAACTGATGCACAGTTATGTAGCTGATATGGTGGTGGTAGGCTCCAGAATGGAGCCATAAATGAGAGCAGTCACATCTCTCTCGCTCAGTAGGCAAGTTTTACATGCAACATCAAATAAAATTGATTGCAGTGGCAAAAATATTCTACATAGAAGGCCAAGTAAAGTTTACAGAAATTCCGTTGAATAGATGGAGCAAGTAAATCAGCATATAAAGTTAAAATGTTCTGTTCACCCATGAAAAAGTAGAAAAGTTAAAATGAGATAAAATGTTCAGTGATTACATTGAAAATAACTAAAGAATCCTGATATATACCAAGTATTTATTTTTGAGATGTGAATGTGTACAACCCCTTTGACAACAAATAGCAATGTAAAAGAAATGGTAACTTGCTCAAACTCATGATATCTTGCTTATGGTTCCGCTATGAAGAGTAAACCTAATTATGGAGGATAAAATAAAGGCATGATAAAATAAAACTAATCAATTTTATAATATTTGGAAATTAAAGATTCTCTGAAAGCCTAACTGGTTGAGTAAAAGTTTAAAATAGTTAAAATAGTTTTAAGAGCATAAGACACTAAATTCAACCATGTAGACCACAAAGAAAAAAATATACATATTACATACTCTTCTCTGTCTCTGTCTCTCTCTGTCTCTCTTTATCTCTCTCTCTCTGTCTCTCTCTCTCTCTCTCTCTGTGTGTGTGTGTGTGTGTGTGTGTGTTAGAACCCTGTTGTGATCATTCTACTAGGGGTGAAGGGCAGTGGTACGCAAGCCTGATATCCCCCTCCCCATGCTGTTTGTAGTGAGTGTCCTGAAATTCACTTGTGAAAATTAGAATGTTCTAGTAACCACACTTTTATGGGAGGAAAATGTGTGTGTGTGTGTGTGTGTGTGTGTGTGTTTCAAAGGATTAAGTTGTTACTGGATGGGGTCCAAGGACTTCCCCCAAAGAATTTCAGCTTGTGTCTGCACAAGCCATAGCTAGATTTACTAGGCAGAGTTAGAAGGGAAAGGAGAAGAGTGAATGGGCTTGCTGTAGAGCAGCTAGAGGTGCTCATGTGGAGATGCAGGCACAGCACAGTCAGGCCAGATTGTGTAGATTCGCTGGGATAGGTAGAGTCTAGCTGGTCATCTGCTTTACAAGCTGACTCTTGGGGGATCTGTCTCCCTGATATCGGTGCTGCCTCTTGAAGTCTCAGGTCTTGGGAGGCCAAGCTGGAATGCAAGTTGTGCACCAGAACTGCAGAAATCTATGGGTGCAATTGAATACTTTGTAAATCTCTTTGTGTCCACAGTCTGGAAGGAGAATGAGACAAGCCATGTAAACTGCAGGTGAATTAGCTTTGTTTTGCCAACTTTTAGCCAGATAGTTCCTCAACAACCAACATGCCTATATGCAAAACTGAGAAGGGATTTTACCCAAAGTTTTATAAAAGCAAGCTGAAATGTGTTCCACCTTTTATCTCTTACAGGCCCAAGGGAAGAGTCACTGTTGTAAAGCAAATCCTTGTTGGAGTCCACAACTTCCTCTGCATAAAATGCAGATCACAAACCATGCTTAGTAGATAACAGATTAAAAGTCCAGGAGATTGTTGGTCCTCCGACTCATTTAGATAACTAAATTCTTAAGAAAAATGTGAGGTACTGAGAGACTCTGTTCCTTGAAGAATGGCCTCCACCACCTTATTACAATCTGTTAAGAGAAAGTTTCATGCTCTTGATTTGAGGTTCACCCTAGACTATCTCCAGCAGAGGAGGCAGGAACCAGTACTGTTACAGCCTGTGTGGGAGGCACTAAACCAAGGGTATTCTTCTGTCTAGCTTTTTTTCTTGCAAGAAGATATTGGTCACATTCACTTTAGCTTAATCCATGCAGTATACACTTAGATACAATTAAAAAAAATAACCCGAGGAGGAAGACTTTCCTACAAAATGCCCTGATGCTGGGTGAGACTAGCTGAAATCTGAAAGCACTAGAAAATCTTTTCTCCCCCTCCATGCCCCTTTGAGACAGGTGTCATGGAAGAAAAGCTCCTGCTGCACAGGGTCCCACCCTTCCTGGCCACTTGTGCTGCATGTCCTTACCCAGTGTTCACCACATGCACAACTGCATGGTATAAATGAGGAAGCTTTACGCCAGTGTCATCTGCCTTCTGACCTCACTCGACCATATCCATACTCTGCTGGAGTGGGATAAGGTCTGAGCATCAGAGTGATTTGTTCTGGTTTGTTGTTTTGCTTTGTTTTGTTCTTAAGATTTCCCAGTGCTTCTGGGTACCAACTGATTGCAAAGTTATCTTGTCTCCAAGACTCCTGAGAAAAGGAGCAAGCAATATCTTCCTCATTAGTAAATACATAAAAGGCTGGGTGGCTTCTCTTCCCCTTTTGTTCCTTTCTAGGAGAGCAAAAAGACAGACAGTAATTAGCTTGTTTCTGTATTTCCAAGACTCAGAAAATTCACACTAGACTTTTCCCACTTTTGAAGTATCATGCATCATTTTTTATTCCTTGCTCAATGAGACAAACCCCGCTATCCAGGACACTCTTTTCTCCATTCTTGTCAGATGCTTTAGCCTGCAACATTTTCTTTTGTTCTTCTGTCTTCATAGGCATTTCAGTATTAGCTCATCATCCTTTGGAAGGAAATGAAATGTTTTGAATTCTAAGCTCTTCCAAGATACAGGATGCTGTCATTAAGTGATGCAAACCCTTTTCCAAAAGTTATGACAATCTATCTTTGTGCTTTTTGCTTATGGGAGATGAAAGGTAGTTGATATCTCTAATACTTAAGGAACAGATTTTTGGAAATATAGCACAGTGTTTAAATAGGCCAGTTAATATTTAAGTGGCTCTGTATTGTACTATGAATTTGTGAACCAAATGGGTTTACACTCTTGGGGGCTACAATAATAGTCATCTTTACCATCCTACAGCAGGAAATTTTCCTCCCATTGAGAAAAGTCATTTGATCAGTAACCGTTCAATGAGGGGCTCAGTATATTCTGCTTCAGAAGAACATGGGTACAGAGAGAAGCAAGACAGACAAAGCACCGGCTTAATGAATCTTACACTTTAGTAATTTTATTAATTCATAGAAATAAGATTACATAAAAATTATTGATTATAAGCAAATGTAAAGATAGTTTCTAGAAGGTAAATTGCTATATCATATAGAAAATATAAGAATATACTGTACAATGTAGGTTTTTGAGAATCAAGCATCCTTTGTGCAATTCTTTCAAATTGTATATATTTGATAAAAATTATTGAAAAACAATTTTCAGGAAATAAACAAATGTGCTCACCTAAATGAACATTAAAATTTTTAATAGACAAAATTTAACAGTAAATTTTAGCCTTGGAAAAACATACCTAACTTTTATAGCAAGGACACTAATCCCAATATATATGATGTGACTATGAATCATTGAGAAAACAGCTTCTATATTTAAAATGGAACATAAAGAATACAGTGAAAAATGAAGATGGAAATGAATAAATGGAAAAAGAAGCAAATTTAAAGGTAATGAAAAACATTCAAATTGAAATATAAAATTGTTCTTAGGATTCATTAAACATCCATTCACAATTATATTAGTATGTGTTTTATTCAGTGGGATTTCTACTTGGATTGAAGAAAATATGTTGGATTTATGCTAGCAATACTTTTCGAAAGTAATTGAATGATACATGTCATAGCCTTTTATAAAAGCTTTCTTCCTTTTGGTCTACTAATTTCATTTCTACAAATGGAAATTTAGAAAATAATTAAAGATGCAATCAAAGACACATGAGTGCATCTTAAAAATTCCCATCACAGCAGAACAGAAGCTAACGAAGCATCCAATAATAGAAGTATACTTAAGTATATGCCCGAACTATTACCGGAAGAAATAGTAAGGAGTTATTAGCCATTATTTTTGAAAGAATGTTTTAAGAATGTGAAAATGTGCAAGATGTGCAAACACACTACATAGGGTCATATCAATTAGCAAAGGAAAATAAGGATCTATCCCTAAGAAAAGATAAATCTGTATTTAAAAACAGTAGTTATTTTCATTGAGTAGTTTCCAATTTATACATTATAATGCTGTACTCTGTGAGCATTCTCTATAGTAACTGTTAACACTTCATTTTCAACAAAATTCACACTTAATGACCTTACTGAAGATTATAAACTACTATGGTTGGGCCAATCACTTATTACCACTGCAGTGGTAATAGGTTAATTATGTGAGCACTGTAAAACACATTGGTCCTTATTTGTACAACTGGAGGTTAGAGAGAGTTGAAAGGTTCTCTGTTGTGCTGTGATTCATCCTGGAGGTCATAGGTCTGAAAATTTACTCCACAGAACTGTTCGGGCTGTCTTATGGAGAGAAATGTCCTGTCTACATTAGTGTAGGCACAATTTAAAAAGGGCACTGAATGGCCAACTCAAATGCTTCCACAGTTTTTTCTCACATTTACTAGAATTTGATGTGAGTAGATGGTGCATGAAGGCTTATGCTGCTCTTCCCCATACACCCAGCTCAGATACCTCTACATGTGCTTATCCATGAATGTAGCATGCATGTTGTGCAGTATTTACATTCACTTCTGAGTTTCTCTTGCACAATGACTCACACTTCTCATTCTCTCTCCCTCTCTCTCTCTAATATATATATTAGAGGTTACTTGTGAGATGATTAACTTCATAAATTAACTTCATAAGAGAATTAGTTTAGTAAATGAATACATTATTCTTTGGTTTTCAGTTCTCGAACTGTGAATATTTAAATCATTGCAATGGTTATAAATAATGCACATGATTGAAACAGTGTATTGCTAGTATTGTAGAGAAAGTTTCAACTCTAGACTAATGAATGGAATGTTTTGAGGGGCGAGGGTTCATGGTGGTGAAAAGGTCTTTTGATCTTGGAATTTTTCTTCAGAAGATTCCACAGAGCTTATCAATGAATTTACATTGTTATGTTCAAGCTGCTTAGGAAAAGCATATCTCTAACCAACTGACTTTGAACGTTAGAATACGAACCTATCTTCTCATAGCTTAAAAATAAAGACGCTGGTCTAGAAAGTCCAAGACATGCTCTACAAATATGTGTACACCATCAACTTTTTATGTGATCCTAATGGATTTGGATCATGGATAGCTTTTTGTTGTTGTTGTACAGGGAATTGAACTCAGTAACTTGTGCTTGTTAGGCAGGTACTGTGCCACTGAGCTATATCCCTGGCCTACATGAATAACTTAAATATCCTACTTAGTTTTAATTTATACAGAGCATTTTCTGTACAAGTCATGAGATCAATAGATACACTTAATGTACTTCCTTAATACCTAAAGGAATATAGGTAGGGTACAAATGAATGAACAACAATAATACCTATAACAATGAGTGCAAAGTTTGGAGATAGACTTCTCAAGGGGAACATGAATATCGGGAGACGTTTGCACTCAGGGCATGGCCCTAAATATGTTTAATGAAGAATTTGTCCTATTAGCATAGTTAACAAGATGAAACAGGCAATTGAGGGGAGCCAGATGAAAGACAGAAGTACAAAGAGCAAAGTATTAGCATGAGGGACGAGGATGGAAGATTATATATGAGGAGAAACTGGGGCCCTCCTGAAAACTTGACCTCTGAGTTTCTCAGCATGAAACTTCAAATCAATGAGCAGTAGGAGCCAATGACAGGCCATAAGCACTGGAGCCTCCCCTGATAGATGGCAGCATATACATTGACCTCTCAAAGGCATGAAGACCTTTTATATTAAAATTGACATATACTAGATAAATTGGTTGTTGAGCATTTATATGCCCCTCTAAATTTTATCAGTGTAAATTGATGGATTACATCTTTCCTTGCCTTTCCAAAGCACTCCCTTCAACATCAATAATTTAAGCATTTATGAATGAAAGGAGAAGCTGCAGTTTGAAAGTTTGGTAGATAGAGGTTGAAATGCAGTTCTGGGGGTTCTTGTTAGACTTAAAGAATTTTCTGAGAGTTTAGGTTGGAAGATTCTGTCTCCATACACACATGTATCCTAACAGTGCTCATTAGACTGCTTTTTATGATACAAATTCCATTGCCAACTGTGAATCCATGTAGAGAGAATGTCGACAGGAATCTGTGCACCACATTCCAAATATGCCTTTTGGGCTAGAGATATGAGGAGCTTCTGAACTCAAGGCCCTCCTCCAGCATTTTAATGCTTCTGTGTTTCAGATTACTACAGGGTGTTTTGATCCAGGAGCAGTTGTAAGCTTCTATGAGCCTCCCATTTTCTTTTTCTCATCTCATGAGCTAAATACTTTCTAGGACTATAACTTTGGAAGAAAATCTATTAGACTGGACCAGAAGGAATTTTATCCTATTTATGAGGGATACTGTTTTATCCTGATCTATGCAAAGAGAATAAAAAATGATTATCTTTATGATATTCATGCTGTATAGTGGCCTTGCTTATGTTAGCTGATACAGATAATTGCACATGATTGTATTAATTTATCTCTCAAAGAATTTTATCATAAAGAACTGTAAATTTTAAAAAATGAATGTTGATCATGGCAGTCAGATAAATATATGTGGTAGAGAAACATTGGAAAGCAAATACGTTCTATACACCAATAAATTATGTCTTATTTAGCAACCCAAACCTCTGTGTGTGTGTGTGTGTGTGTGTGTGTGTGTGTGTGTGTGTGTGTGTAAACAAATAAGGAGAGGTATAAGACTTGTCTGGACATTAATCATTATCCACTATCTCATTGAAATGTGTTGCTGAATAATTAATGGGCCCGCAGGAGACTTTGTTAGAAAACTTTTTAACATAAATAAAATAAATCTTCATAACAAGAGCATCATAAATAGTGCTTGAGCACTAAACAAAGTAACTCCACAAGTGAAAGGACAGGAAGATTTGCTGGACCAAATTCTTACCTTTATAATTTTAATCTGTTGACAGTTATCATCAGAACTTACCTCTCTAATTCAATGTTCTGGGAGATTACAGTATAAATTTCTGCCACAGCGGGCTGGAGGGAGGACAAGAGACCCTCAGAGCACTCCATTTGGGCAGACAGATGCATTTGTCTGGAGCACTCAAGTGGCTCTAGCAGCACACACTCACGCTTCCTGTTGGGTCATAATCAAGTAGGTGGTAGGGGATGAACACAGCAAGGAAAAAGAAAAGTTGTTCAGAAAATAATGTTTATGAATTGGAAAATTTCAGTGAATGACAGCTGAAATATGTCTCCCAAGGCTTGAGTATAAAATGTTCTTTGTTCAGCAGTAAAGATGACATATGTATAAATGCTGGTGCCTCATATGTCTACACAAGCTCTCTTGACTTGTGAAGAGCCCGTTTGTTTTCTGAATCTGTATTAAACAACTTGAACTAACTAGGCCTCATCCTAATAGAAGACCTCTACACATGCATAATGAACTACCCAGGGCCCACAGGGCTTTTAGGCAATGCCAACACAACTGTTTGTGGTGGTTGCTTTTGAACCACTCTTTTCATGTTTATTGCCCCAGGACAGATGTCATGGCTCATTGAGCATCATGTTTTCATGATCTAAACAACACACACAGAGATATGAGTGCTCCTTCCAGGGATGCTCATTCCCAAGATACGGATAGACAGGAATGTTGTTCAGCTTGGCACATACTGAAGAACTACAATACGTAAGAAACATGAAAAGCTGGGGCAGACCCTCACTAGTAAAACTGTGTCTTTAGCAGTTTCACTAAAGGGAAATGCAACCAGGTAGTAACTTTGATTCTTACAGCCAGACCGAGAGATCATTGAGGTAGCTCCATATGTCCTTTTTGCTGTTCAAGTCAGGCTGATGAAGGTAGCCTGACATAGAATTGCTCCAAAACACACGTATTTATACAATGCATGGGCGTGGATTGTGAGAGGAAGCCTCCAGCCTCTAACTTGTGTCAGCATTAGAAAGTGAGAATATTTACCTGTGATTCCTGACCTAACAGGATGTCCAGGCATTTCTTACTTAATCTTGCTGAGACTCTCAACAGCTGATGAGAAATGTAGGTCCATATTGAAGACATTTAGAGCATCTTGTGTGAATATTATGTTTGATCAAAAGCAAAAGGGAAGGAACATGTTTTCCATATGGTACCAAAATATGTAGGATGTCTTAACTACAAAGTGAGACTCTATCTCAAAAAAGTTGATTAAAAATTATGCAGGATATCTTAGTGAATCTTCAGAATGACACCAGACACAGATAAAGAATACCTTTGCCAAGGTGCCTTAATTAAATTAATAGAGATGTTTTTGGAATTGGATTTTCTAGTGGTACTTGTATAGATTGCTCTAGTTATTTATTTAAGAATCTTTAATGGACTACCTACACAAAATACTTGGTAGAGTATAAACACTTTGTAAAGAAAAGCAACTTTGATGCTTAAATCTAGATGCAATGAGCTCCTACAAGACTGCAGTCAGTGGGAAAGATTTTCAGTGTGTGTCAAATGGTTAGGTATTTCCTAGCACTTCAGCTACTTCACTGACAGATTGTCTCCCTCTTATTCTATGAGATGAGCATTAAATTGTTTTAATATGTCCTCCTAAACAAGATTGAGAAAAATTCACTTTTTAATTAAGAAAACAAAATGTAAAGAGCACTGCTCTGAGGCTTGTGGATGGTTTTTCTTCCAGCCCATGGCCTGGAAGGAAAGTTCCAGAAGTTGTAGGAATAGATAACTCTTCTATATCCCTATTCCATTTCTTACTAGCAACTCACTCCTTATCTCTTCTTGAGTGCATCTTATCTCAGGAGGTGTGAGTGATGGTCACCAATTCTTCACTGTTCCAGGCTGCATTATGTCAGTTTTTCTTCATTCCTTAATTTTATTGCTTTTGTGTATTTTATTTTCTGTCCTCATTATATCTCTACTTTTTAAATGCCTTCAAAACATAATGCTTTCCTACTTAAGGAGAGTCCTTTAGGTCAGGCGGTCAATTCAGTGCACCTGTCACTGTCTTCACATTGTGCTAAAGCCCCTTTGTCCAAACTTGTTTCCATGAGCCAGGAAATGTAAGTCAGGGGAGCTCTGGGCTGAAGGTGTATAGCTTTGTGGAAGAAGCTATTTTTCCAGCAGCCTCACCAATTTTCATAGACTTGTTTCCATTAACAGCTGTGCTGTTTTCCTTTTAGGAACTCAGGTCAGGGAAGCATTTGTGATGATCAGTGAGTTACTTACCTCACACGGTTTCAGCAATTCTTTGCTGAGCTTAGAATTGTTATATTCTTTCCTGTAGAGCCATCAAACCCTGAAACTCCCAGCTCGTGACTACCTCCTGCAGGCAGATGTTTCCTGACTCTCCTGGCCAGCCCATGCCCCTCCCCAGGACCCTGTATCCACAGCGCTTACATTCATTTGTTAAACATTTTTTAATTTATTGTGCAATTTCCTAGGCATTCTCCCCTGACTTTTAGATTTATCATCCAATGTCCAGTGCACCATAGCTGCCTGATAAAGTTTGTTCAGTAAACAAATGAACAAATGGCCTAGTTTTGGGGCATGTATTACTTTTTCACTAATCTCTTTAATATTATCTGGCATTTAGCTTTGGGAAAATAGAATTGAGCTGCTAAAAATTAAAAATGGAAATTATTTACTCTTACAATTCTATGAGTTATATTAAAAATAATAAGAAAAATGATGACTGATGTGTATTGTTCACCAAGGGCAGAGGTCTGCTCTAGAGCTTATTTTATCAAATCCTCATTAATAGCAGCAAACAGAACAACAGTGCAGTCTGAAGGCTTTGAAATGTGATGCTTCTTGCCCACTTCCTTAGAAGGCTCAGGGGTAGAGCTTTGAGTTCTACATTTATGATCTTTCTAGAAAGACACCTTTCCTCATCATATAGGTATTAAGCTCATAAAATGGAATCCTTCATTTGGAATCTTTATTATGCAGATGTGAAAATCAAAACATCATTCAGGGAAGAAGACTTGAGAAGGATGGGAAAAGGCTCTGAACCCTGACCTTTTTTCAACTCCAGAGTTTATGTTTTAACTATGGCATTGCGTCGTAGGGAGCAGGTAGACACAAGTTAGTAAAATGTACAGATACTTAAGACATGGCTGCACTTTTTCCTGATAACACTGCTCTTTGAAAAAGAAACTAATGGTTTTACGTATTGCAAGTCAAGAATATTTGCCCCACATTGACTTCTGCTTCCTGGGGTCTTTGCTTTGAATCTTGGCTTGTGTTACTATCATCTGTCCTCCTTTCATCAAAAGGCAGATCAGCTTCCATTTGTGATCGTCCCATGCTCCTATTGTTTTCTGCAGGGAATAGTGCTCCCTACTGAGCAGCAAAGGAAGTAAATTACAAACTCTCAGTTGCTTAGCTCATAGTGATTAGCATATACAGTGAGTCAGGGGGAGAATTCTACACATTAGCTGCTATTTTCAAAAACCCAATGGAGATTTCTGGGACCATTGTCTTACCCATCTTGTTTATATAGATGCATGGTTTTGCCCCTACTGTCCTTCCTGACTTTTCTCCTTTTTCTCCCTTTGTCGTTTTATTGTGAAAGGAAAGAAAGAAAGCAATAAAGGAAGGAAGGAAGGAAGGAAGAGAGGGAGGGAGGGAGGAAGGAAGGAAGGAAGAAAAAGAAAGAAAGAACTGCATATATGTCTATACAAGATAGTTAGAACACTTGGTACCCGCGGGAGACAGCACCGTCTGGAGGCTGCCAGGCCGGCCCATGTGCAGCCCACAGCCCTGCCAAATGGGGTGCGTTCTGAGGTGTTAGGATTTTGTTTTGTTTTCCTCTTTTTCTTTTAAAAGAAAAGCTAAGGGCCGTGTGCTTCCTGGTGGTGGGCTCTCTGTGGATGTAGCATATGGAAGATAATTTTTATACGCATTTTTATGGATTATTTTATAACGTGACTTAATCTGGCGTCAAGGAAGGAAGGAGCAGCTCCCGGGCTCCCTGGCTGCACTGCTGCCCCGCAGGATGTGGAGCTGTAGGTGGGAGCCCGCGGGCTCCCAGACCACGTGGAGATGTGGCGTGCCCTGGGTTCCAGAGCACACCTGCCACTTCTCATTAAGGTTCTGGCCAGAAGGGAGGACAAGGGCAGGAGAAAGTTATTCCTGGAGAAAAAAAATGCAGTGTCATTGTAATGAGCTGTTTTTATATTTTTAAAAGTTATTATTTAAAGGTTAAAAAAAAAACAAGATAGGATAGATATACAGCTACTTTCTTTTAACTTAGTACGAAAGGTTTGTACTAATATTGTTTTAAAAAGGTATCACCCCTGCATCTTGTCCTCTGAATAACTACTACGAAGACAACAATATGCAAAGTATTAATCATTGTAACTGCCCTACTAATCTGTTTTGAAACTGTTTCATTGTTATTTTATCTTTTTCATTAAAATGAATAAAAATAAAATTAAAATAATAATAATTTAAAAAATATTTTCATCAGTGAAATGAGGGAAATACCTGTGTCCATCTGATTGTTTTTACATAAAAAACATAATAAATATAGAAGTATTTATGAATTCAGGAATCATCATTTTACACATACTTAAAAAGTTTAGAAATGTCTGCAATGATAAATTTTAGGGGCAACAATAAGCATTAGCTGTAGTAAATGCCTACCACTACTTATACCAACTATTATCACAAAGGTTTTAATGAGCATTAAAGAATGCTCATTTCAGTTAAATTAGTTTAGACTAATTAGAATACTTTATCTTATAAAAATTAATGACTCCTAATAAAAGATGGTAACCACAGCAAACTCTCTTAGAAGAGTGGTGTTAGTCACTAAGAATTCAGAGATTATGAATATTGTGTTCATTATCTGTTCTCACTTCTCTAAAATGAACCCAAGGATTCATTCAGTAATTTATCTGTATATCCACCTGTTTATCCATTTATCCATCCACCTGTCATCCATCCAGTGTTGCATCCATCCATCCATACATATATGCATTCATCCACCCATCCATCCAGTGTATTTTATTTTATTTTTTTCCATAATTTTATTGAGAAACAAATAGCAATGAGACAGCTTCAAATCAAATTAATACATTGCATATTGTTTTCTTAGTGGTTTATTGTTGTACAAGATACACACATGATATTCTATTTACAAACAATATTAGAAAGGATCCCTCTATTCATTGAATTAAGAGAATGTAGCTGTATATCTATCTTAAATATTTTGAATCTACGGATGCAAAATGATCATTCATTTGTATTCCCTTTTTGTCTGGTTTTGTGAATTAAATATTATAGGTGTGTAAATTCAGGAAAATATTCCCAAATCGTCCAGTAGTCCATAATAGTATTGAATTTTCCATATGTCTAGCAATGTCAGAAGTTGTTGACTTGAGTCTTTCACAGCTCAGCATAATATGATTTTACTTCTTATACTTCGGTTTAATACTTTACTGCTGGATGGTTAAGATCAAGATAAAGGAAGATCTATGTAACAAGAATTATAGCTTTTGTACCTGATTAAGGTCAGTCAAATCCCCTTAGGATTTATCATGAGACCCTGGATCAATTTGTACCTCCTTTGTGTCAGCCATGTGAATGAATCATGGTCATTGCTTGACCAATTTGCTTTTTGTGAAAGCCTGAGAGAATGTTTTCTCTCCAAGTGGCTCTCCTTAGGCATACTCTACATCCTCTTTGGCCCCATAATCTTCTTGATCAGAAAATTTGGGACACAACTGAGTTGCATGATGTTACAGCACAGGTTCTCATATGTCCTGAGTCTTAGTTGACCTTGAAAGGCTAGGACCAAAATGTTGGCTATCCTTGTGGCCCTCCTTTATCTTTAATTTTTGGTCTTCAAACTTATGTTCTTAACACTGCAGAAGAGCTTATTGTTATTACCGTACATCCTAGGCTGTTGAGCTTAACCTCACTATCTGTCTGAATATCAACCATTTTAGTCTTAACATGGAACAGGTATTTTTCATCAAGTATTGATATGTTAAACTTTAAGTCCTTACAAAAGAAGGAAGACAGAGCAAGGAGAACAGCTAGGAATCACGACAGAGGCAAAGCCATACAGTTATGTGTACAAGATGGGCAAGGCAATGATCTTCAGAATCTTCAGAATATTTTTGAATCTAGCAGTTAATTGGAGGGATTCTCACCCTGACCATCCAGTGTATTTTAGAAGCCAACTTACACATCATGTGTTCTTCTATGTCTCAGAGATGTAGTGACAAGTAAAGCGAGCCACATTGTTCATGTCACAATATTCGTAGTCTAAGAAAAAAATTCTGTTTTATTGCTATTTTTTCTCTTTAAAATAAAAATAAGAAGAATGACATTAATTAGAAGTCACATTAATGAATTCATTAGCTTAAATGAAATTAAATTCTTCAAAAGTGGAGTGTGTTTCTGTAATAATTGGTAGCAAAATGTGTAACATAAGGCTCAGGAAAGGCTGTCCTGAGAACTGCATGATCAGCTGATATTCCAGTGAGCAGAACTTGCCAGAGAAAGGCTGAGGGAAACAGCCCACATGGTAACTTTCTGCCACAGAAAGACAGCATGAGGGGTGAGGCAAGATCCAGTGATGAGTGTGCTGTAGGGAAGGAACCAAGAGAGAGGCAGACAGAGATGAAGTAATGTCTAGGCTCCTTCAAGGTTTTATGTTTATCACATGAATAGTGGGAAGCCATCGAATGTTTCAGAGTATAATAGTAGAGTGGGCGATTAACCATTTGACTTTTGATTTAAAATATGTCTCTGCTTTAGTGTACACAATTACTTGGACGAGACCAGAGTGGATAAATGGAGAATAGTAAAACCTACTGCAGAAAAAAAAAATGATGATAGTCTGGGCTAAGCTCGGATAGACAAAAGCTGCTAGATTCTTGGGCTGCTTATGATGTGGTGCTGAAAGAGCTATGAAGAAAGAGGGATGAAAGATTATGCTCATCTCTCAGGTCTCGAATTTGTAGAGTCCCAAAGCATCTTACTTATAAGGTCCTACTAATTATGCCTATTTATTTATAAACCTGACCTCTGTATTGAGCTATTTTAGTGATTTCATAAAGCTTAAAGAGTTCTTCCTATCCCAGGGGAATAGCCATCTAACTAAATATAGGTTAAGCCCCCAAAACGCTCACAGTTCTGTTGTGTTATCAAGTTCAAAATAATCTATGTTCTAGTAAGGTGAACAGAGTTCTGTTTTGTGTGCACAAAACCAGATATTATGTCTACTGGTGGAACACATTATTTTCAGAGCAAGCCCAGTATCATTTATACATTTTAGTAGAAGAGCCAAAAATGTTCTGATTTTGTAGAAAACTCAGCTATCATTATTGTCTTGAGGAAAGTGCCCAATCTTAGTGGTTTATTTCATATCAGAGCATGGCTGGATATAAGAAACAATGACAGAGCTTTAATGTGCCTCGTGTCCTATTCTAGGGTGAAACAGTACATGGTACCTACTGAGAGGTAACACTTCTTCCTTACTATGCCTGTTAAGGAACAAATTCATATGTATATGAATTACAGTTACAATAATTAATACACTGTATATTCTCTTTGTAGCAATTATTCAGAGGACAAGATGCAAAGATAGTATCTTGTCTAAACAATATTAGTAGAAATCTTTCTTCTCATTGAGCTAAGAGAAAGTAGTTGTATATCTAACCTAACTAATTTGTCATATATATATATATATATATATATATATATATATATATATGAAATATATTTATTGATTGATTGATTGATTGGTGGAACCATGGGTTGAACCCAGGCCCTTGCATTTGCCAGGCAGGCATTTATTCTCCTAAGCCATCTCTCTGGCCCCTGGTCCTTCATTTATATCCCCCCTTTTTTGTTTAGTTTTGTCAGAGATCAGTGTTCCATTGCCATTCAAATATTATAAATGCTTGAATTCATAAAATAATACAATATAGTCTAGTAGTCCATAATAGTAGTGGGTTATCTGTAGACTGACAAGGTCAGAAGTTGTTGAGCCTGTTATAACTCAGCAGATTAATATGTCTTTACTCTTTATACTTCATGTTTATACTTTTCTGCTGGATTATTAAGACCAAGTTAAAGCAAGATCCACATAATTAAAACTGTAACTTTTATATCTGACAAGGTCAGTTAAATCCTCTCAGAATTTATCCTGAAATCCCGTACAACATTTTATAGACCTTTTTTCAATGTCAGTCATGTGGATGAGTCACAGCCATTGCTTGACCAATTTGTTCTCTGTAAAAGCCTGAGAGAATGTTTATTCTCTAGGTGACTCAAAAGTTGAGGAGGATTTTTTGTTTGTTTCTTTTTTGGGTGGCTCAGGCTGCCTTAATGGCAGGTCTAGTAAGGCTTGGGAAGCTGGAGATCATACTGTGGTCCCCTGACACTGACTGGTTTTGCCCCAGTAGGTGCTTAAACAACTGAGCTAATGCACAAGTCCCCAAGGAACCAAATTTTTAGTTTCATCAAAAGTTGCAGTTGCTCCTTGTCTAGTTTTAATTGTTTCTAGAGCCATACATAACCATACTTACTGGGGTTTTTCATGTTTTTCTTTTCCTCGTTAGTGATTTAATTTAATTTTTATTTATTTATTTACTTTTTGTCTTTTTGAGGCAGGGTCTCACTATGCAGTTCAGGCTGGCCTTCAGCTCACTTTGTAGCTCAGGCTGGTCTCAAACTCACAACAATCCTCCTGCCTCAGCCTCCAGAGTGCTGGGATTACAGGCATGCGCCACCATGCCTGGCTCATTAGTGATTTATGCCAACAAGAAATAATATGTCATTGGAAAATTTTTGGTACACATTATCTTGTGAAGAAATCTCTAATCCTATAGCTAATATGAAGTTACTATATTAAGTATAAACTAAACTAAAACCAATCACAGTAGGCTAAGTTAACAAAAGCTAGTGTGAATTTCATTTTTCCTTCAGAATTACAGATGTCTTTAGTGAGAAAAAAAAGGTTTCATTTACAAACCTGGGAATGATTAGTAATTCTGGAAGTCAGCTGTATGTGTGTGTCACAAAAACACAGCTATGATATGCTGATATAAATGTCAAAATACGTTATTTGGTTTTTGCTTAAACAAATGCTCTTTTTTTGGGCAAAAACTACCCTTCCTATTGTAAATGGAAGATGGTAGGGATATGCACATATTTGTAAAAGTCAATGAAACAAATTCTCCATAACAGTTGTAACATGGTTCAGGGGGAAAGATTTCAGAAAAGGGCTCAAAAATTAGGCCTCTGTCCTGGAGGGTCTCCAGTGTAAGTGAATAACTTCCAATTATCTTTACATAAAATAATAAGGATAAATACTACTTGTCTGTCTGCAAAATAAAATTTCTCAGAAATGACTGAAATTATTAAAATTTCTGATTAAAAAGATCTATGTCTATGTGTAGTAAGGGTTTTTAAAAACTGCTTTTAAATTAAGAGTTGGGTGTGGTGATGCACATCTGTAACCCCAGCATTCTGGTGGATGAGGCAGGAAGATGTTTGATGTTAATCTTGGCTGCGTAGTGAGTTCAAGGCCAGCCCAAACTACAGAGTGAGACCATCTCAAGAAATAAAAACATAAAATGTTCATTTTCCATGAGTAAAATTAATTGTACTACTGTAAATTCTCATTTAAAATAGCATACCCCTATTCCTATATGTCCATTAATGCTATAATATCCAATATAACTCATGGCCATTGCCTTTTACCAATTTTACTTATCAGAAATGGATGTAATAAAATCTGTTTAGAATGAACCCACTTTGTCACAAATGCTTCCATAAGTCACTGTATGTTTAGCAATTACCTTTTATTGGGAGATCTATAAAATGTTGAATATTTTCAATTAAATTGGAATTTTTCAAAGCACCATTTCAGTGACATTGTGGTATTGCACTTGATCTTTGTTATACATTGGCAGATTTTTTTCTTATAGAAATCTTCAGTCTGGTGTTTTGTGTCAATTAAATTTAGAGGAGTAAAGCAGACCAACCTGATCTCTAAATATTCATCATTGTTGACGGAATACATATTAATTTAATGGAATGTGTACAATTAATCTTCCTGCATAGCATAATTTGTTGTGTATAGCATGAAATGTAAACACGTCAACACATACATGGGATGCACAATTAGCTAAAAAAATTGAAAATCGTATCATGAAAAGATAATTGAAAATCTTTCATGCTTCATGATATTAAATGATTAATCACGAAGCAGGCTTCATCAGCATATTTCTAGCTAGCAAAAATAAAACCATCTGACAAGTAGAAAATAAATCCTTAATTTTAATGGGGAACAAGGAGCTGAAGATGAGGTAGCAAATGCAGCGTGGAACCTTCTTTTTATTTAACTAAAACATATCCTGGAGAGGAAGTAATTTTCTATTTTTTATGAGTGTGGAATTTCCTTCTGAATATTTTACAATATTCTCTTTTCTGGAATACCTTCTACATATATTCAAATTAAAAATAATGTCAGTAATACATTATTACTCTTGGCTCTGATAAGAAAATTATACAATTATCTTTGCTTTGGAGCAATTATAAAATCATGAAGTAGATTTTTCTTTTCAGCAAAATAAAAATGGCTACTTAATGTTTTGTTGTTGATATTAGGAGAAAAAATAACTTTTAATACTCAATATCCTTGAAGATATAACAAATGAAATGCAATAAATTCCAATTTGTTGTTGAATAGAATTCTGTGAGTGTAAGTATATATGTAAGTAATAATACATATATGCATTTAAATAGAGATGAGTTATTGACAAAACATCCAAAAGTGTGCATTATAATTTTAACCATCACCTTTACTTTTTTCCGTTTTTTTCTGCATGAAACACAAAATGAGCTAGCTAGAATGATTGCCTTTGTCATAATTTTTTAAAATTAAGTATACTAAATTCTACATCCTATTGCCTGTATCCCTGAAATTTAAAGAATTAAACTTTCCAGTTTCATTTAAGATTTCTATGCATGTATCTATATGCATGTGGAGTACAAATTAATATTAAACGTTTTCTGTCTTTTTGACATTGAAACAAATATTTCAGTTATAAAGACTGCACATATTTTAACTATTTTTTTTTCAAAATATTGAAATGAGGACAAAAGAAAAATGGTCCAATATAACTCATGGAGTAGCTTGCACTGTGGACAATCTGACTTTCTCTTCACTCTGATTCATTGTATTTCATGAAACTGTAACTCACTCACTGCCCAGCGCCTCTGCTGTGGTCACTCCACTGGATGAGCACCTTTGACTGCTGTCTTCTCTGCTGTCTACCCTAATCCTGCTCATCCTCTTTTCCTTCACTTTTCCAATCCCTTGTTTCCCATTAGTTCCTATCACAGAAGTATGGTACTTAACAAGCCATTTTTTAACATCCACAGTGATATTTTTCCAAATTAATCTATCCAGTTTTCATGGCTTGCAGAGACATTTCCATGTCTTTGTAGGTGTGGAAAGATGGTGACTCTTTCTTCACCCTACATAAGGGTCCTGGCCAACATTCCTATATCATAGGAAAAGTTAACAAGATAAAAGCAAGACAAGCACTTATTTGATTGAGTTTATTTGATGGTAGCATTCCCTGATTCAAGTACCTTAAGAAATAAAAGTTCAGTGACTGAGAGAGGATTCGTTACATGCCAAGGTTTGAACAAGAGCAGGCAACTGTAGAAATGTGATTGGACCAGAGGGTCTGATCTGATGTTAAGAGACTGGGTATGAAAACCTTCATGGCCCATCTGGATACGTTAGGTCTTCTTTGTGTCAGACTCACTCTTTCTCTTGGGGATGGGACAAGACCCTGTGGTCATGAGGTCTTGAAGGAGAAGGTATAGTGAGAAGGTAGCCTATTTAGACTTAATGGCTTGGCTTGGAGGAAAGAATTTCCACTTTTTATGATTTTCCTTAGACAAGGATAATTTTGGTTACTATTTTTCACTTTGGTAGATGAAGAAAGGAAGCAGAGGGGAAGCAGGGGGAAGAACTATTTTTTAAATTTTAATTTTTAGGGCAAGCCAAATAGCTCAGTGGATTAAAATAACTGCAAGCAGGCGAAAGGGCCAGGGGTTCTATCCTTGGGCTTGCAGCGCTGGCTCCTCCCCTGGGAGCATGCTGAAGCAGCAATTGGGACTGGGCATGGTGGAGCACACCTGTAATCTCAGCTTTTGGGAGGCTGTAAACAGGCAAACCACTGAGTCCCATCCAGTACTGAGACCCTGAACACCCTGAAGACCCTTCCCTAAAATATAAATAGATAAAAAATAAATAAAATTCCATTTTTTATTCATATATACAGAATCTTTCTACACAGCTCAGACTTGTAGTGATCCTTGTGTCTCAGCCTGCCCAGGGCTGAGGTTACAGGCCTGCCTTACCATGCCTGGTTTCAAGGTCTGCATGTCATGCCCTAGGCTCCAGAACCAGTGCAGCTTACAGTACCTAGGATCATACTCGGCTCCTTGCACTTAATAGACAGGTGCTTAGACCTCTGAGATATTTCCTCAGCCTGAAAGACTGTTTTTGAGATCCTTCCAATGTCGCATTTGCAGCACTCAGCAAGCTAAGTGCCCATGTGGATACTATGGTTGAGCCTCTGCAATCTGTTAGTACAGTCATACACACTGCAGATAAGCAAACAGAAGGCATAACGAAAAACCTGCAACCTTCAGCTAAAAATAGCTGTTAAAGAAGTATAAGAAGGAAAAATAAAAGAAAGAAAACATTTATGCGAACAAAATTAAAGTCAAATCTCAGTGCTATATAACACTTTTAAATGAAGAACTGTTTTTCTTTTTTTCATTAAAATATCTTAACTATCTTCTGGGAACTATTTTAGTATTTTAATATAAATTAAAATTATCAAGTGAAGAAGGTTATAAATCTGCTTACTTTTCACAAAATTCTGTTGGTTGCTTATGAGAATAAGCTTCATTTAGGGGGAAAGATATTGATAGGAATGTATTCAGAAAATAAATCAAGAGAAAGTACTCTTTCTAAAGACTACCCATCTTGCTGTTTGATCCTTTCATTCCACATGCAAACTCTTACCAAGTCACCTACTCTGACCCTATGGCTGTGCCCTCAAGGGCTACTCCCGAAATCCCAGCAGGAGAGTTTACTTCTCAGCATTCTCCGGAAATATGACTCATGACACCTCCTGTTTCTCAGGTGGCTTTCTGGAGTCTGGAGTCACCCCCAGCTAATGGATATATTTAACAAAATCTGAACTCAGAACTCAACTGTCATTTATCTGCATTTACCAGAATGTTGCTACATTTGGGATATAATTTTCTCATCTATCTATTGGAGAAAAACATATTTGACACATTTCTTTCAGAAATAATGTATTCAGGAAAAGGATAAAAGGTATCTAGTAAAAGTACTACTGAGCGACTGCCTTAGAACATCAATTGCAATTATTTTTGCTAAGGAAATTTCTTCTACTTCCCTGTATTAATAAAATCCTATTACCACCTCTCACTTGGTCTTATCCTTTGCAGGATGGTTTACATTTTCTTTTATAAAAAATGTACAAATTCAAATTGACCTATGGGCAAGCCCATCTTGCAGGCCAGGGCCTCGAACACATGCTCTAAAGAGATCACTGGGCTCATCAGTTGCACGAGATATGTGCATTTTATCTAAGTTGCTGGTGTGCGCAGGTCATACTGCCAGTGCATAAAGTCTTAATTAAACAAGTGTTGTGCTTTCTTAATTCTAGTACACTGAAATCTACAGCATCCCTCAGGAACTTTTAAAAACCCAACAGAGCCTTAGCACCTCATTTAGCAAACATTGACTTAGGCCAGTGAATTGGATGGAGAATGTTTGGATTCAATTACTTTGAAATAAGGAAACAAATAGCAGTCAAGTTAATTATCATATTGTCTTAGTTGAGATGCCTTTTTAATTTAGAGAAAGGGGCTGGAGCAACCTATGATCAGCTCTCCTCGGTAGCCTTCAGAGGGCAGGACTTTCACACTCTAGATAGCAGTTTCGTTGCTGGAATCCTCTCAGTCTTGAGAAACAAAGGCCTCATCATTTGTGGCACCGGGACCATTCTTCTCATAGACGACTCCCTGGAGTAAAGTACCGCCACGGCTCTCATAAAATCTTGTCTGGCCCTAGCAGACCAGGTTAGGTGCTCGGGGCAGGAAGCTGTTGGAGGTGAACTGAAGTGCATCATTGCTGGCACAGTAAAAAATGCTCAGTTGAGAGTCCAGGGATGTCAATTCAAGCTCCAACTTTTATCTTTCCTAGTTATATGCTGAGAAAGTTACTGGTTATCTGTGGCCTTCACAGTCTCCTCTTTCCTGAAAAATATATTTAATCAGATCCACAAAATTTTGCTAACAGGATTCATAGAATGGCGAATGGTTTGACAACACAGTCAGCATTCAGTAAATCACAGTTTTTGAGATTCACAGTGCAAGCATTAAAGAGAAAATAGTGTGAAACATAGCCCAACACACTAGTCACAACGTGTGCATGCGTACACGTGCAACTATGTGTTCAGAGATTTGGTGAGGGAAAACAGAAAGAATGTTAATAATTTGCACAGTTGAGAACCTGGATATCCTATGCCATTGGAGGCAAATTGCAGGTTAGTGTAATAAACAATCTTCTTGATAAATAGGATGAGGGATTGAAATCAATAAGGTGGAATTCAATAAAAACAAATGTAAACTGTATCAACAATTGTTCCGAGGAGATGGAGATTTAAGCTATAATGAATGAACTGAGTATAAGTCAACAATATGATAGCGCAGTATAAAATCTCAGCTACTGCTTTGGGGGATATTAACAGGTGGAACATGGATGAACTGAGAGCTACTACTGCACTGTATCGGATTCTTTAGGCCTCAACTGGGGAGCTGTCTTCAGTATTTGTTCCTTGGTTGAAAGAGAATCATAGATAAGTTAATCAGTTCAGAAGAGAGCAAGAAAAATGATAAAAGCTTTGGATAATGAGATCTATAAAGGAACATTAAAGTAACTGGGCATATTTGGACTAGAGGAGAGGGATCAGATACTGTGTGACTACTTACACTGAAAACCAAAGACAGGATCAATAACTCCAATCAGTCTCTCAGTATTAGGTTGGACTTGAGGTACAGCAGATTAAACTTAGTTTTAATATCAAAGGCAATTTTGCGAGTAAATAATAATTTAGCATGGAAATAAGTTATCGTTAAGGATTATAAAACCTATTTAATAAGTAATTTTGAAGTATCAAAGTTGGAGAACTTATGCCATTCTGATACAGTGGAAGGAAATGACACAGCTCATATTCAAACTTATTTATATGAATCACTGCTGAACAAATATGCCTATAGTTCATGTCATAACTATAGGTATAACAAGCTGCTTCAGAAATAGGGTTTTTTATTACGGAACATGTTTTCTTTGGCAGACATTTTGTCATGATTTAGATGACGGGATATTGTCTTCTGTCCTTCAATCCATTCTTTGTTCCTATTTTTACTCAATGCTCTTTCATTACTTCATGTCACTATATGATAAGGTCTAATAGCATTAAATGAGATGAACAAATTTTCTGAGTCAGATATTTTATCACAAAGTTTGCTATGTTTTTATAGCTTCTTGCTTTGTTATATTCAGTAAACTAAGGTAAATACAGAACTCTTGAGGAGCAGTCATAGGGATTCCAAAGGTAAGAAAATCAGTCCTTTTGCATTAGTCTTAGTTATGAATCCATAGAACCAGATAAGCACAGATACAGCAATGCATGGTGTGACTTTAGGCACTATTTCAGGCAGCTGGAATTCAGTTGCCTCTCTTTCTTCCTTCCTTCCTTCATTTGTTTTTTCCTTCCTTCCTTCCTTCCTTCCTTCCTTCCTTCCTTCCTTCCTTCCTTCCTTCCTTCCTTCCTCCCTTGCTTCCTTCCTTCTGATGGGAGGACAATAGATTCATTTGTAATAAATGAGGCCACTGTGAGACATTCATATCCAAGGTGGGTATATACCAATCACCCTGTTTATCTGGCTTCCTCTATTAGCATTTTGAAAGCCACCTCCTGCACAGTGCAGTACTAACCCACTTTCTCTTATATGAATTTTGATCTCATTGCAACTGCTGTCAAAGTCTGAATCTATTCTTCCCTTCTGGTTTATGATATTTTCTTGGTTGACAATACCTGTTGCTAGTATATCTGGCCAAATTTTAAACTCAGATTACTTTCTGCAAGTGTATACTTTTTATCTTTCTTTTTTCAAGTATGTTCTTTCTATTCAGCACATGTTTAGTATAATATTCTTCACCTCCACAATGTTCTCCTTATTTGAGAGCTTAATGGTTGGTTTACAGTTTTATCTGACCCTTTCACTAGATTATAAACTGTAAAGGGGAAACACTCATGTCTTCTAGATGCAGCATTGTGTGCGGAGTTGCTTGCAGAGTAGCACATCTGAGATATGTGTGCAGATGACTGAACAAATCATTGAAATTCAGTCTTATACCTGAGCCTTTCCACCTGAGGACTTAGTTTCATCCTATCAGATTCCTAGCTTACTGATCACATGATAGGAGCTCATGTGAGCAACCTTAACCCTTCATTTAGCTGCAAAGGTTGGCTATACTTTCGTTGACATTGGACTTTGTCATGTCTGATGTCACTGGGCTTTTTCCAATAGACTTGGCTCAAACCAGATGTAAGCAACAAACTCTATCTCAAGTTGTTTCACAAATCCTTCACACACTGCAGAAGAGCAATACCTATTTCTTCTCCGCTGATCTTTCAATGTACTTGGTAAATAGAAGTGCCTCAGATAACGGAGACTCAGCACATTATTCAAATATCCCTGTCTTCATCTTTAAATGTAAGTTAACATTGGTATCTGCTTATTTCTGTCAGCTTACCACATGCAAATGTATAATAAACATGGTGATGCAATGTCTTTTGTAAGAAAGAGTAGAAATTCTCACTAGATATCCACAAATCCAGCTGCAGGTATAAAACAGTTCCGTGTCTGTGCTGTCAATGTAGTGCCATGGGAGCTTGCTAGCCCTTATTGTTTGGGCAGGACTATAGAATGTAGAAGGATAACATATATTTGTCAATTATTTAATGTTCATTTTTTGAATTCTCTACCTTACATGTAAGTATTTCTTATTGGCTCCAGATAGAAAACTGCAAGGGCAAAATCCCTAGTGTGATCCTTGGTATCAAGAAAAAATCAATCAATAAATAAAAATAACAAGACAGTCATGGTGTGCAGCTAAGCTGATCTTCTATCAGAGGTCGTGAGAGATGTGTGCTCATGGACATAAACTAAGGCATCTGTCGAATACTTACCTGAGAACCAAAGGGTGATGCATAATGAACACTTGTTGAAAAATCAAATGACATATATGGTTTATGTAAGCCATTAAATTAATGCATGCAGCAGAAATATAATTAAAATTATAAAAATGTAACTAGAATAATATATGTGCTGACCAGTGTTTTTAATGTATGAGTTTAATATTTCTAGAAAATATAATTGTGGATTTTGTTAAAATTTTTACGTACTAATATTTTAATTTGATTTTAGGTCTGAATGATTTAGTCCTGGAATTATGTACCTGTTCATATCAGGACTTTTATCTCTTTACAAAAGATGTTTTCATTGATCCCCTGTGATGTCCTAATCCTTGCTCAATATGATAAAGTTGTACAATTTTTATGATCAAAGCATGGGAGTACTCATGCAAAGGCAGGATTCCACTCTGGAATTCATTTCTCACATCAAAGCTGCACTGTAAAATCAGTTCTTTTATTTAAACATAATAGGAGCTTATTGGAATCCTGAACTAAAACCATTTGCTATAGATAATTGTATGTTTTCTTAGCCCTTGATTTCAGTAAGCATTTGATAAGGAGACAATATACAGTTCAGAATATTGTATAGCAGTGGATTTTTACCTAAAAAATAATAGTGAGAATATTAACTTATATTTACACATAGCATGTGGCTTTATACATAGTAATTACACATGTGCAAGTATTTTAAGTAAAATATTCCCCAAAGTTGAAGTCTAAAGATACAGTAGAAAAGGCTTGCTAGGGAATTTTTCAAAATAATAACCAGTTTTATGACTTCAGTCACTGCTTCTTATCTGACATAAACATAGTACAGTGTCTTAAATTTACAAATATTTATGCAACTGGTATAAACTACACTATTGTATAATTATTGTTCTAGTAGTTTGGTTAAGGACATAATTTTTTTTTTTTGGTGGAAGCAGGGATTGAACTTGTCAGGGAAGTGCTTATTCCACTGAAATATCTCTCTGGCCCCAATTATTTACATATATATATATATATATATATATATATATATATATATAATTAAAGACCCTAGTTCACGTTGTAAAATATATAGGGCCTTTATTTCTTGCATAACAGGCTAAATTACGTATAAATTCTGCTCTCACAGGAAAGAATACAAATGCATTTGGAATAATATAGTAAAAGTACTGTATTGAAATATAAAACAAAATGGAATACAAAGACAAAGCTAATTTATTTTAAAAAGAATGAAGCTTTATAAGTCTAATAGGAAGAAGTAAGTGATCATTTTGTCAGCACTGGTAGAAATAGGATTATTCCTTCTATTCTGATTGGATTTATTGGACTGAGTAGATAAAAATTTAGCAGAAATAGCATTTACATTATAAATAGCCAGGAATGAAGAAATACCCATGAGCGGCCACCACTGTCAACAGCAGTTCCTCACAGTTACCATGGTGCGGTACTCTACACTGCAAAGTGCTTCCCACGGGCTGCAGATCTTCTTAACTCTCAGAGACCTTGAAGTCCACACTTTGCTCAGCAGTGCAAGAAACCTGGGGGTCCCAGCGCTGGGCTGGCAAGCGCATGCGTAGGCCAGTAGTGACACCCTGTAAGAATGTCCGGGTTTACCACTGCCACGTTTACACTAGGAGATTGGAAAGTTGAAGGAAGCTGAAGTCTCAGGCAAATATACATGGAGTAGTGCTTTCTGGCTGTGTTGAGGAAGCAGAACATCAAAAAGTGGGGCTGTATTTCACTTTTTCAAGGAAAGCACGGAATCTAGAAAGTTGCAGAACAGTGTAAAGGGGAAGAAACACTCCATCAGAGAGTTGTATCTAATGAAAAATATATGGTAAGATCTCAAGGTAGAGAGAAAAGAAAGCTAGCAAAACCTGTTAATATAAGCCTGATAATACGTGAATTAATTCTTACAAGATATTCTTTTCAGGATAGTTATACTGCAGATAGATAGATAGATAGATAGATAGATAGATAGATAGATAGATAGACAGATGATAGATCAATAGATCAATAGATCAATAGATAGAGAGATAGACAAAGAGTGATATAGATACAGATACAGATATAAATATAGATAGATAAATACAAATTATGACCTTTTCATTAAGAAGATAAGAACATTTTTTAACAAAGTAATGTGGCATCTGTATTTTTTTCTTATTTTTTAATCAGTTGGCATTGTCTTTTTAAGCCTTTACTAAGACTCTCGTTAAAATAAAATGTTTTTATACAGCTACATTCTCTTAGTTCAATGAATAAAAAGATTTATTCTAATAGTGTTTGTGGACAGGATACCATGTCTGCATTTTGTACAATGAATAACCACTAAGACAGCAATATGCAATGTATTTATTATTGAAACTGTTCTACTAATCAGTTTTGAAGGTGTCTCATTATTAATTATTTCTCAATAAAATTATTTTAAAAAGTTTTGATTTTAAAATCTGAATTTCTATTTCCTCAGTAGGTTATAAGAATATTATACCTTCACCTAGATAAATTAATTGCTTCCATCATAATTAGGTAAAACATTACCCAAATCACCTGCTTCCATCATAGGAGATGCCATCAAAAATTATAGTAGTTTCAACTGTAAAAAGTTTGCCACAACAAAAGGCATTTCCGTTAATGCTTGTCCTTGTCAACATTAACATTCTTGCTATTGTCTGTAGCAGCTCTGAAGTCCTCCTTTGAGGGTGAGTTCAGTTATGCTTTGGCAGTGGCCTTGTTGTCCTGAATTGATTCAAAATGTTCACTTTTTGGTTTCACTTTGAGCTTGTGGGCAAGCCAGAGCCACAGGGTGCCACATCGAGTGGGCAGGCTGGATGAGGACACGCTGTCACTGGAGAAGCCTGCCTCCCCGCAGCAGCACGGCACCTGGCCAGCAGTGTGTGGGTCACACTTCTGAGGGACATTCTCAAGGACATTTGAAGAACTGCTCCAGAAAGCAGGAAAAAAAGATGGGCTAAGTGCCTTGGGAGGAATGTGCCTACTTGTTATGACAGAGGTCTTTACTGTAGTAAATTCTAAAACTTAAACATTTAGTCTTTATATTGATTACCTCTTACAAATGGAGAAAATGAATAAAATGTAGTGAACTTGGTGAAAGGGTGTGGAAGAGCAATGAAAATAAAGATCTTCCAGGATTGTTTGCAGAACTTCTTAGGTCTATGGCTACTAGGAAGATGAAGCTCTCCCATTAACACAGATGACTTCTAAGACATTTTCTGCTTTGATATGATTTTGTTTTTCTAAATTCTTCTATTTAAAACACTAACCTGCTTTTGGGTTGTTTAAGTTCTGTTCATTTGACAGGATGAATAAATAAGTACAAAATGCTCACACATTTAAAACTCAAAATAGGGGACAGGGAGATAGATGGCTCAGTAGAGTGTTTCCCTGGCAAGTGCAAGGGCCTGAGTTCAATCCCTGGTTCTGCCAAAATAAATAAAATAAATAAATAAATAAATAAAGTAAAATAAATTTCTAACTTCTTAAAATGTTCTTCTAGTTTTCTTAAAGTGGTATAGGATGGTACATGGCATAGTTTAGTATCATGTAGCAGCAAATCAGGTGGTGAGAAAGTTTCTCTTTCCACATCTCTTCTACCATTTGGTTATATCAAACAAGTCACAACCTGATACCAATAAGGATTCAGTACTACCTCTAAATGCTTGGTAATTTTCTCTAAAGCAGTTCACAATAAAGGACCCAATCAAAATACTTGAAACTTAAATAAACAGACAAGGACCTGGGGATTTGGCTCACCCACTGGTAGAACATTTGCCTAGAAAGCTGGAAGCCCTGGGTTCAGTCCTCGGCTTGAAAAACAAAAACAAAAAAATAAATAAATAAACATCTGCTAAAATGAACAGATATATCTCAGAAGTACAGTGGCCAATAAATACACAAAAATGCTGTTCACCTTACCTGCCAACCAGAGAAATGCAATACAACCCATCCTTCCTTCTTACTGTTAAAAAATAGTGATGGTCAACAAACCAAATACCACATGCTATTGAGGTTGTGACGAAAAGGAAATCTGGCATGCTTCCCCTTGGTGACCATGCTGGTATTGTGGAATCCTGGCTTGCAGGTTTAATGAATACATTTCTCCTGCTCTGAAGGGATTTTACTCATTTTGACTATGACACTGATTCAGGATTAACATAAGCCAAGTTTCTTGAAGCCTATGAAATTTGGTGTCTTGTTCTAATGATATTCATTAACATTCTATAATCTATGACTGCATTTCAACTGTGACAGTTTTATGCCGCACAATTCTAGCCCAACTATCTTTTTCCTAATAATTTCAAAAATCTTCATAGTCTGAAGCTTGCTGACTATAAAATGCCTTTATAAGCAATGTTTTTAGTGAAGCATGGGAGAATTATATAAATTAATAGGCAAGTCAAAAATAAACTTTCAAGTTCTTACGTATTTTCTTGTAAGTCAACTGTTTTAGTAATAGCCAAATATTATATTTATATTGCATTTATCATAGTGAATTGATAATTTAAGTAAACATTGTTTAGTCATAAGATATGTCTTAAAAATCATTGTTGCCAAATTAGTAGTATAGGACGGCAGTGTTTATTCTGATATTTATTTGACATACATGTTTCAAAGCATCATGCTGTGAATCATAAATGTATAGAATTTTTGCTTGTTTTTTTAAAAAGCTGATAAATACTGAGAAAAGAAGATTGAAATATAGCTCCCACTTTCGTAAGTGTTAAAGTATGACATAAGAACCAAATGAGCAGTCTGTACAAATAGCATGGTAGCTGTTTGCGAGCACCTCACAGGTCAGCCCAAATGGATTGATTACAGCACGATCTGGCAGTACCGTGGATGTGCTTAATGGCCAAGCTAGGTAAGATGACAAGGCACATAACAACATGAACAGAATATAACTAAGCAAACTTCAGCTTCTCTAAACAAGTTTCACGTGATTGGAATGGATATTCAGTAATAAATATCCCCTATAATGTGGGATAGGAGAAGACATGGTAAGTTAAAAGTATTACATGTCTTTCTTTTGCCTTCCAACCGCTTCAGAGCTTATAAATGTCTCCACATGTGTGATCATATTTTATCTCTTTGATGGCCAACTTATCCATTTTTATGCATACAGAAATATATAATAACTGGGCTTTACAAAGGACCTTTCAGGTGTACTAACATTGCTTCTGTTCATATAGAAAGTCAAACTGTATTCTCCAGTTAATGCTCCCTTTTATTTTATAAATGAAGAAAATGATATCTCTAAATGATGACTGGTATACCCAAAAATGAAATTATGGACTTGAGATAAAACATGCATATTTACATAAGAGACTCGGAGAGAAATAAGCTGACTGCCAACTCCATATCTGTAATAAAGTTCCTTGGGAAGATCATCGGGTGGAATATTAAAATGTCTGAGTTCTACCTCTGTCAAAGTGTAAGCTACTTGTGGAATCATTGGGTACAGGTATTTTTTTTTTTCCTTTTTAAGAGCCTCTATTAACTTCACTTTATAGGAGAGTGAATGAAATTCCAGAGGGCTATTCTTAGCTTTTCCTGTAAAAAAGGATTGAAGAATGGCACTCCAGGAAATCAAAAATGCAAGGATGCTGAGAAGTATATGTTTCTATAATACCCTAGGTCACCAAAGATCTCAGAATTGTGATGCAAGAAGAGAAGACTACCTTCAAAAAATTTCAAAATATTTGCACATCTCCACAATTATCAGCTTCATTATCCAGGTCTCTTCCTTGGTGAATATAGGCAGAAAAGTTTAAAGGGGGATAATGTTGTATATTGAAGGCCATAAATAAATGGAGTTCTCTATAAATCTTTGGAGGATTTTGTAATGCTAGCCTCTCCTTAATCTTCTATTCATTTCCCCTCAGAATTCACCATGTTAGGTGTTCAGGGCTGCTGTAACAGCATACCACCATAACCAAGAGGTACATCAGAAACATACTTACCACAGTTTTAGGAGGGTGATGTACAATCTGAGATTAGTCAGCTGCTTCCTATCTGTAATAAAGATCCCTCCCTACCTGGCACCTCTCCTGGTGGTCCTGGGGTCTCTCAGGCCTCCTGGCCTTGTGGGGTCTCCAGAACAGCCTTCTGATCTCTGCCCTCCTCTTCTCATGGCATTCTCTAGGTGTGTGCACTGGTGCCCAAATATCCCTTCACTTTACGCAGTGTCTTTTATTTTATAAATGAAGTAATGCCTATCTAGAAAAGTTGAATAATGTATCCATTTTATAAGAACAACTCAGATAGCACAATAAAGTTCACTCTTAATGAACTCTACTGAAGTAATTTCATTTGGAACCTATTTCAAATAAGATTGCATTCTGGGGGACTGGAAGACTAGGGATTCAATTTATGAAATGAAGTGGGGGCAGGGATACAACTTACTCAGCTGAGCAGATTACTATGCATGCTTTCAGTAAGTTTAACAGTCAAGATACCACAGAGACATCAGACACAAATGTGTGTGTGTGTGTGTGTGTGTGTGTGTGTGTGTGTGTGTTGGCAGTGTATGTGGAGAGAGAAAGATGTAGAAGGAGAAGAGGGGAGAAATATATTGAAAGCCATAATGATGGTGTAACTCTGAGAGCTGGTCAGCCCAGATTCAGGTGAAATCTTCAGGAAAGAGAGAAAAAAAAACCCTGAAAAAGTCATGATGCTTTAGTTCACAGGAAGAATTTCTTCTTCTCCAACATTGCTCAGGGGAACAGCTCTATTCCTAAGCCCTCTTGGCATTGCATGAAGCCCAATCACATTACCATAAAGGATGACATCCTCTACATAAAGTACATGTTTGACAGATGTTAACCACATGCATAAATTTCTTTCACAACACCTGGGTTCATAGTAGGTGAAACATCTGGCACCAGAGGCCAGCCAAGTCAGCATGTCACTCTTACCACCATAGTAAACAGGACAGAGTGGGACCAGAGGCTTTCAGGAAGTACCTGAGACACACATTAGCTGGCGAGAGTAAGCCTTAGTATAATATCCAGCATTGAGGCCTAACTGGCTCCTTCTAGGTGGACATGAAGGTCCCTGCTATTCTGTCACAGCTTGGGACAAGTGGTCTATTTCTCCAGTCTACCATCACCTTAATGGCACTTACTCTTTCATGTATATATCATGGGGCTCTTGTTTTGTCCTTCCAATTCAATCCTGTATTCTCTGAAGAAGAAGAAAAAAAAAAAAAAAAAAAAAGCAATTTTCACCCTATCCAACACTGGTAATCATTTTATTTTTCTGATTATGTTTCTTTCTGTCTCTCAGCCCTTTGGTAAATTACGCAGGGACCCTTTATTCTCATTCTCTCTCTTTCTGTATCTCTGTATGTCTATGCTAAGTGCCAGCTGTCATTGCATGGCAGATAATTACAATTTTACAAGCAGCATTTAGGGAAATGACATCAGTTTCTGAATGCAGGGCTGTCGTGGCTTATTCACAGGGCTTTCCTCTGTTAAACCACTTTTTGCTGCATGCAGGCTGGGCAGAAGCATTGGGGATTTAGGGGAGGGGAAAGGGAAGACCCTTCAGATCCATGCTTTTGGAGAACAATTTCATCCTATTTGTCACTGTTAGTCTGACAACTCTCATGTCACTCTTCCCAGATCCCTTTGCCATATTCTGCTTTTTGTGGCCAAATAAGTGAGTGCTTATGTGAGTTTAGTGGACTGGATTCCCATTTGCAATTTGATGGCTAGAAGCAGCTGGTGGGTAAAAAGGCAGAAGGTGCTGGCTTCTGTCCTAGCTTACAGTATCAGTTGAATGATGCAGGTTTCTCTCTCTTCACTATTTTGCTTAAAATATTTCAAGATACAAAGTGGGTTCATTTGAATCTCCTAAATCAGCCAGCAAAAGATTGTGCTAAGTATATAACATTGTGTAGAAAAAAACAGGGCATAGAAATGAGAAACACATTTATCAACTTTGGTTTAAGGGTCAACCAATGCCATTAAAAGAGCTCTAGATTTTAAACTTTGCATTTTATTCTAAGCTTCTAGTTAAGAAAAATAAGTCATTTGGCCGATCTAGTCCTCAGATTCCCACTGCTAAAGTCACAACAGACTTTTTCTGAGTCAGGCTACAGAAAACCCTTCATGGTCCTCGTCAGAGCCCAGGCAGTATATATTTGTAATCCAATATAAAAGTCATTGGAATTTTAGTAAGTTAATTCCAATCTACCACTTCCAGTGCAAACCATGGTGAGAATAAAGACATTAGGGCATATTTGTAGTCATGGGAAGCCAAGTGATCCTAAACCTAGTCATGATGATGGCTATCTGAAACAAAGACCTTGACCCGGGACAGTACCCAGGTTTTATTAATTCTTGGAGGGAGTGGCTTGAGGATGAGTGGCGATGAGAACCTCTGGGAATAGGTGAGAGCTGGGCTAATAGGAGGCCTGGAATCACCTCTGCAATACACAAAGAGAAATATATCCGAAAGTGTAATCTGCATGACACAATTGAGGCAGTATCTGATGTTTTAGGACCAAGTGCTTCAACTCTGATAAGTAATCTTCCAAGCTTCAGGCAGTCATAGCCTCTATCTCTATGTTGGATCCTGGTTCACAGTGAAGCATTGGTTCAATTTGCCTCCACCCTGCTCAGACGTGGGAAAATATGGTGTCTTTGTAACACGCCTGCCTTCTTCAAAGTCAGCCATCATCATTTGAGATGGAGAGAGATGGGTTGTTTAAAGCCAACTGAAGGGATTCAGAAAAGCCTTAGCCGGCTCTATGTATGCCAGTGCACCTGCCCAAATGGAGTCAACTGCTCCTTATCCAGGAGGTCTTACACACCGGTCCTTTCCCTGAGGACCTTTATTTATGTTGTCTCCTTAACCCCTCAAAACTATGGCTCTGTTCTGTTGGGTTTTACAATGAGATGAAGTGTAACAGTGACTGGTTTTCTGGTAACATTATAGGCTGCCTGGATCTGGAATCTATGCTCTTATGTAACAAGGAGGCAAGAATAGCTGGGAGTCTTTAACACACATTGGTAAGTGGGCAGAGTGGTATAAGAAACCTTATGCAGAAGTCATCTGAGGAGCCTTCGAAATCATATAGCTCATCTGTGTGTTCTGCTCCCGAAATTCAGGACCATGTATTCTATTTTTCTTCAAGTGCAGTACAAAAAAGAGAGGGTTGTTTGCAGAATGAGTAACTTAACAATAAGGACTGTCATGGACAACTGTGTTGTCTACCAGTTTTATAGTTTTGCGGACATCAAAGTGTCCTTAAACGTAAATGGCATAGGTCAATTACTTGATGTGACCTCTCTATGCAATCAAATGAGGTGGGAAACATGCAATCCACAAGCCATTGCTGGTGAAAATGGCACAGTATTTATAAGTAGAAGTACACTCTGATATCATATGAAAGCTACAGCATGGTGAAAACTATACCATAAACCAGTAATAGTAGTTTGTTATCAAGTATTATGTACTATATATTTACACAAATTATACTTTCTTAAAAATTATTTATTTATTTATTTATTAGTTATTTGGTATAGGTAATCACTACACAGCTCAGACTCATAGTGATCCTCCTGTCTCAGCCTCCCCAGCTCTGAGATCACAAGTATGCACCACTGTGTCCAGTTTCTGTGGCCAGCATAGCATACTTGGGGGTTGTTCTGGCCCAGCATGCTGTACCAAGGATCGAACCTGTGTCCTTGCACTTGTGAGGCAGGCACTTAGATCACTGAGCTATCTCCCCAGCCCACAAACTATACTTTTATATGATGGGTAATGCAGTGGGTTTGTTTATAACTGAATTACCTGCAAATGTGAGCAACACAGCACTGTGACATTAGAACAGCTGTGATGTCACCACATGACAGGAACATTGCATCTCCATCACAGTCTTATGGAACCACAGTTATGTGGGTGACCATCACAGCCTAAAAGGCTGTTATCCATATGGCACACGACTGTCATTTGGAAAAGCTTACTGATTCCAGGTTGATAACTCATTCTAAAAAGTCCCTAGTCCTTCGAGATCTGAGGAGAAGGAGTTGGTGATGACAGCAAACTGCTCTGCATGACTAACACTTCATACAGTTGAGTTGTTATTTTTATTGAATCAGAGAAGCAAAGGGAATGATCAAGTATACTGAGTCCAAGCTTGGTGTACTGTTCAGTGGCAAACGTAAACAGTTTCTTATCTCTAGTTGCTAGTGTACCTGCAGGGGTCTCTGATAAAAATAATTCACAGTGCTGGAACCCCAGGGGCCCTTCCTTCCCCTCACAGAGCTGCCCACTCCTACCCTTCTGCATGGCCCTCAGTCCCATGCTGTCTGTCTTTCTCACAGAAGCTGTTCTCATTCAGTCCGCACTCTTCTGCTTCTCTCATCAGCTAAGAATAGTCATCATCACACATGGCTGTGCTTCTAGTCCGGACATTAGAACTGAGAGTGCGTTAGATGTTGAATAAATATATACACATTTGGTTTTAGTGTATGCTTCTATGAGCATTATAGCTTGGTGATGTGATACTGGGTTGTTTAATCAGATCCCATGGGTGGAATTGCAACTCCAAGGAGACCTCCCTAAGGTTTTTGGAGACTTCTTTTTAAATGCTGACCCTGCCAATTTTTGGTTGTACTATACTGCCTGGAATAAGTCATCTAACATTGACTTTTTTTTCACTATAACATGGAGATAACAATTTCTTTGCATTATTATCATGACAGACGAGGTGATGTTATCTTACATGTGTCAGAACTCAAATGACTATGGATGTTATCAATTGCGCTCTTACACAAGTTCTTCTGTGGACAATTATAGAGCCACATTCCAAATAAGCAACTTCTATTCTGTGCTAATGTTCATTTTCTGTAAAAATAACTCACAAATGACATTGTGACAAATTTTGGGTGAAACAATCACACAAAGCATAAAAATGATAGCTCAGCAGACTAAGTGCTTGTTTATGCAAGCACAAGGGTCAGGGTTTATCTATTGCACTACATGCCACACTGCCCCTGCCCCGGGTTGCTGAGCTTGCAATGGCATCCGGGTGTGGTGGCACATGCCTTTAATGCCAGCTCTGAGGAGGCTGAAAGCAGGAGGAGCTCTATGAGTCTGAGTTGCATGGTGAGATCCTGCACAAAAAACTAAAAGCATAAAAAGGAATGCATGCACATAGGCGTGCACACACACTCACACTCACACACTCATTTTCTTTTCTCTTGAAACTCACCAGGCCCTTCCACATTGACCCATCTTGGTGAAGCTCTCCTGTCTTGCTGAGCTGAAGCTCTCGTTTAGTATCACTTTTTGAGTAGATGTCAAAAGCAAATAGGTTTACCAAGAGCAGTGCTGTTACATCCTTTGACATTCAGGAATGTAGACAGACAGAGAAAGCCCCAAAGTGGGCTCTTAAAACACTTTTCATTAGGGCATAAACAGGTGTGGAATTATCAGATTAGCTAGTTATATGCAGGTAATGCAGTAAAAAAAGATGGGGATTTGAAACAATAATAAAAAAAAATCACTAAAATTGTACTACCTCTCTCACATTTAGACAATAGGTCTGAATCTGATGCTTTGGACATTCATCCACTGATTCAAATTTTCTCTCTACAACTTTTCATATTACTAATATATAAGTCAATAACAACAGGTCATAAGGAATTTTGGCTGAAAAAACAGCTGTGATAAAATAGCACATCCATGTTCTGCTGAAAAATGTCATTGCGTATGTCATTAGGTAGAGTCTTTACATTGATACTGTGACTATAGGGGGAAAATGAGATATAAAAGTGATTGTTTATTTATATTCAACCTTGTTCCAGAGAAAATTTAGAGTAGAAACTCAGGTAATTACCTGATCATGCGAGCGAAGGCAACAAAAAAGTAAATAATCTGGGTTTTATGCAAAAAAGATTTCTACATACACATATACATATTTATATTCTAAACTTAAAATTTTAGGTTTGTATGGCATATGCTTAAGTTTAAGGAAACAAAATTGGATGAGGAAGAACTGCTAATGAGATGGTAAATTATCGCCTGCTGGGAATTTGAAGTAGATCGTCTGTATATAATGTTGACAGAAAAGATGGTATGTTTGGGTGAGAAACTTTCAAGGAGAAAACTTCACTCCTTCTGGCTCTTCCTCTCAAGATTCCTGCACAACATACCCCCACCCACTAGACCTACATGCTCCACAGTGACAGCTGCTCCCCACCTGTGGCCCCTGCACCCTGCAAACGTGGCTAGCCCACCCTGACATGTGCTGTGTCTGACTGCACAGCAGACTTCTGGAACATGGTATATACATCCAGACTATCTCATTAATAGTTTTATATTGACTATTTTATATATTTTTGTATGTTAGGTATAGAATTTGTATGGAAATTAACTTATCAACTTAAAAAAGTGAAAATGTACAATGACGTATGGACTTTTTGTTTGCTTGCTTTCTATTTCTAGTGGAGTGGCCTGGTGCACCCATGTAGTTGTGAGTAGAGAAATTCATTGGCAAATATTAGAGTTCCAAAGAATTGGGGCACCCTGTTATAAGGTTTGATAGCTGGGCACTGGAGAGGATTTCCACCACAGTTAGCACAGTGATCAGTGGCTTCAGAGGCCATGGTCTGCCACATTGAGGAGAGCGGAGCAGGACAGCATGGGGCTTAGGGCCCTTCTTATGGCACTGGGCACATTCACAAAGGTGAAAGAAGAAGCCAGCAAGCCACTCCACCTCCAGCATCTGCTCTCCTCATTACAGCAATTCACTGTGCCTGAATACGCTAGATTCCTTTTTAAGTATGGATGGGGGTTGCCATTCCATTAGGTTAGTATCTCTTCAAATAACAGAGGTGTACCTCCACGTGTATTCAGGACACGACTCCCTTGCTTTGCAGAGAAGCTCTGGAACTCACTTCCTGCCTTGGACCTGCCCTCTCTTGCTGGCTAGGTTGGTTCCCCTCTTGGAGCCTCAGTTTCTCTATTTCACATTCCAATGTGTGTGGTTTCTGTGAAACTTATGAGGACAAATTCGTGCCTGCAGAGAGCTTACTTTTCGCTTTGTTCAGGACAGAAGGCCATGCCCACATCTTCCCACATACCTAGATTTTTGTTGTTTGGGTTTAAAAGTACAAAGCCTGCAGGGATGTAATTCACCAGGGTTGAGGAAAGCATGTCTCGGTGATCTCTTGTTTGTCCCCAGTCTCTCTTCTCCTAACTGGGCCTACAGTGGTTGCTATGGCAACACCAGCCCTAGAAACTTGACATGTCTCCTTTAATACATCTTACTTTGAGAAACCTATAAAAACAATATTTCTGAATGGTGCCAGCATCCAATTCAATTTAATTTAAGGCCGATGCCAGTTAGAAAACAAAAATCCATCAAAACAATGCTAAAGGTATATAGATTCACCCAAACCTCTAGGTAAAAAAAAAAACAGGGCCCCAGGTACTGGAAGGAATAAGGCTGAATGGCTATATTGGAGAGATGCCTACAAAGCTGTCATTCTGCAAGGGTTTGACAGTGGGAAATTTCTTTGGCAAAGAGAAAACTCTGAGAGATTTAACGATCCTATTGAAATTCACACTGCAATTCGCCATCCCCCACTAAGGCCCCTTAAGCTGAGACCGTGGATGAATACAAGCCTGCCTCACGGGCCTCGCTGACAGCTGGGCGCCGCTCTTCACATTCCAGCCACCTCTGCTGTCAGCCCCTCTGCCTGTGGGACCTGCGGAGGGGGACCTGCGGAGGCCTGGGGAGAAGAGGCAGAAGGTTTTTCTCAGGGCCTTGTGAACTCTCTGCTGGGCTACAAGCTAAGATGCTTGCTCAATCAGATTCCCTCTGAGATTTTAAGAAAAGAAATCTGATTCCAAAATCACTTTCAGATTTAAAATCTATTACAGCTTCCATTTGGCTCTTGGCACACCCGAACACACGGTCTGCCTTTAACCACCATCCACCCGCCTTTGCCTTCGGACTGACCAGCGCGATTGCTCTCGCAGCCACTGCCGCCCAAAAGCTGATTGCTTTTGCTGCTTTCCTCATCAGCACCTTCTGTTCTCAGCTGTCATCTGGTTCCCTCCACACACAAGCCTTTCGATGTTTCATCTCCCTTTGCCTGGACCTTTATCTTTATCCTCTATTTTGTTACTTAGTCCGTGTAGGAAAGTACTAGATTATGAGCCCAGAGACCTAAATTCTGTTCTGAGATCTTCCCTGTTTCTACTCATGACCTTGAAAAGAAGCATTTCACATTCCTCTCTCCAAGAAGATCAGTAAATATGAGTGTGGTCGAGTAGATTATGTTTGAAATGATAATGAAATCGAAAAGGTGTGGGTTTGCAGGCTGTATTCTTAGATAGGAATTAGGGGATGTGGTTGTTTTCTTAACCCTAAGCATAACTGCAAAAATGAAGCAAAAGCCCAGTGACCCAGCAGCACCAGCTGTGATAAAGAATGAATGTGCAAACTTGGTCATTTCCACAATCAAGATTAAATAGAAGACAGAACTGGAAATAAAAATATATGCTACATTGAATGCTTCGATTGTTAATTCCAATCAGGCACCCCGAAACGAGAACCAGGCTGTACGTGCGCTCACCTACCTGGCTCGGGTCTCTCGGTAAGGTTCAAGAGTGGCAAGGACAGCAGAAATGGTTTCAAGTAAAGGCAGCTGTGACAGAGATTGGGCCTTGTAGATTATTAGTCACTTAGTGAGATTTTCCATGAAAACCTCCAAGGCAGTCTCCATTACACATTTCTAAGCAACTCTCTATAGCTACATATCAAGAATGACATCGCTGGAGACAGGCATGTCTTACAGGTTATATATGATGTCAAGATGTCCATAACCCACCTAACTGTTGCTTCAGGGGTTGCCAGCCACATCCCTCCATGAGAACAAATTACAGACACTCGAAAGGTTTAATTTTTTTTTCTGTCATGCTTACTGGAGAGAAGGAAGCATCCTGCTCAGAACAAATGGATCTGTGCAAGATCAGTCCTTTAAGGTGTCTCACAAGTACAGAAGTTAAGTTTGTGTGTATTGTAGAGCTCATTATTTCCCTTCCCATTGCAATTGTCGAGGCATCTCATTTTCGCGATAGCAATGGCTGCACATGGTTGTCTCCAAAGTGAGGTTTGTCAGATTTCTATATGAAATATTATTTTCCCTATTATGTATCATTTAAATTAAGTTGAATTCAGCAAACATTTTCTGAGGGCCCATTTATATGTCCAGCTCCGTGCTGAATGTATGTGCCTTGGAGATGAATGAGCTGCAGCTGTTACTATCAAGAATCTAGCAATCCAGCCGGAGAATCAGACCACTCAGAAATTAGCTGCATTGGAACGGGATGCATGTGATTCTCACGGCAGCATTTGGGTGCAAAAATACTACAGAGGCAAAATGGAGAGGGGTAATTAATTCCACTCCAATGGGTTGGCATTCTTCACTGAAATCAAATTGGACCTGGTCTTTGAGGCTTCAGAAGATGGTGTAAGATTTTTCCAAGAAAGAGGAATGGAAGGCAGATAGTCCAGGAGAAGAGGGAAGAGTGAGAAGCATGAAAAACATAATGACACATGTCAGGAAATGTTCCTAGAACCAAAGAAGAGGTTCTGCGGCTGTGCTACACAGTGGCAGGTTAGCAGAACCATGGGAAAATAGTAAGCAGTCCAGCTGTGAGCCTCACGATCTGTGACCTGTCAGCTGGTGCCAAGTGAATCTTGCAAGGATTAGGTTGTTTTTGCAAACACGTCTCTGATAGCATGCTGAAGATGCCACCTGACAATGGAGGAGAGCAAAGCCAGCAGGATTCACTGTTAGAGATGATGGCAGCTGAGGAAATGGTGGCAAAGATGGAAATTGGGGAAAGAGAGGCAAGAGACATGCTGGAAGCAGAGGAGAGAGGACCTGGCATTGGAATGCAGGGATGAATGAAAAAGGGACTGAAGTGGAGTGACATCTCCAAGCTTTACTGACCTGCCTGACTGGAAAAGGTATCAATGCTTTTCGAAAGAAATACCAGAAGGGGGTATTCTGAAAGAAAACATATTTAATTTAGCCAAGAACATTTGCAATTTGAGATGTTAACAAAATGTGCAACTGAGTGATCTTATAAAAAGGGAGAGTACGAATGGTATATTTATACCTGCCTGGTAAGCACAAGGGCCCAAGTTTGATCCATAGTGCCACATGCCATGCTGGGCTTAGAACTGGACATGGTGGCATGTGTCTGTAATTCCACCAGTGGGTAGGCTGAGACAGGAGGATTACTAAGAGTCTGAACTACATAGCAAGACCCTGTGTCAAATAAATCAATAAATAAAAATACAAAAGTACAAAAAACAAAGGTTGAAAGGAAAAGGTAGAAAACTGATCATTGAAGCAGGTTAAGATTACACTACAAATTAAAATTGAGAGGAAGCAGTGATACTATTTATGTCAGCTTAGACTACCAAGTTTCTGTACATTCAGTAGAGGGAAACGGCCTATGGTCGAGTGCCGTGAGTAAGCACTCCTACACCTACCGCTACTGCCCTAAGTGTTCTATTATGTGGCATGAACACTCTGAGCCTCGGCTTCCTCATTGATAGAGGAGCTTACCAAGGAGCTGGACTGGGCAAACAGCATGTCTAGAGCACCAGGAAAATGGCATATAAAATAGTACCTCCTAACCCCAGGCAAAGAGCAGAGAATAGATTTGGAAGCAGACAAGTCTGAGTATCAGTTAGGGAGATTCATGCACCAGCATGAATCCTGCCAGATGAGAGCTCTGCCCTTAGTATTCAAGGAAAAAAAAATCCAAAACTTGAATTTCAAAGCACTGCTGCTATTTCTCACAGATACAGGGGATACAGTGCCAGTGCTTTGGCATGCTATAGCAAAGTGATTGGGTAATTCATAAGAATGGGAATGTATTTTCACACAACTAGGGGCCTGGATGTCCAAAAGCAAGGCATCAGCAGGTTTTGTTTCTGGAAAGGCCCCGCTGGTGCTCCAAGATGACCCCTTGAGGGCTGCACCTTCAGGCAGGGAGGGAGCAGACCCTTTTCCCCCATGGCAGGAGGAGAAAGAACAAGCCCGCTGCACACAGGCCAGTTAATAGGATGTGTGAAAGCCCCTCATTAAACACTACTTCTCAACTGTAGCATTCTGTATTAAGTTTCCAATAAATGAATATTTGACAGGGACACAAACAATATCAGGTATCCTTTGTGGTTAATCTGTGTCCCCGAGTGAAGGACAGTTTTTGGCCCTGTGAGCAGAGTGCATGGCCATGTTCAAAAGTGCAGAGTGTGTGGCCATGGAACAAGTCAGGTGTGTTGGAAGAGCTTCCCAAGGGCTAAGAGCTAAGTGTTGGAGACACAGTGGCATTGAGGTGTGCTCCTACTCTTGAAAAACTTAGAGGTTCCTGATGGAAAAGAGGTGCATAGAGACAGCAATTAGGAAATGACAGCAAACTGAAAAAACTAGGAAGGTGAAGAACCTGGGTGAAAGATGGGGGCATGCAGCAAGCCACTTCAGATTCAAGGAAATGGATTTCTAAAACAATGGAAAGGTGGTTGTATGTCAACCTCAAGAGAAATACAATGGAAGACAATTCAGGGAATCTATGTTTCGTAATTTATTTCTGTGATCCCAGTTTTCCAATGAAAAGACACTTAAGACATCAAATTGGTAAAAATGCAAAATGGCAAATTTCATTTTCAATCACACTAGCTGGCATTTACCCACATAATTACCCTTTGCTCTGAAACTAAGGTCAGGAGACATTGTCTTCATTCTTTCTACAAAGATTCTGAGGCAGTGACACAAGCAACCTGAATGGGGTTCAGTGGGAGGAGATTTATTTGGTCTGATGTCCTCTGTAGCTCTTGGGGACAGGCAGGATATCTGTGTCACAGGGAAAGAAGCCCCCATCCTTGCCCGTGGACTGCAGGCTTCATTGGAGGTTATCTGTAGGGTTCTGGGCTAATGATCATATCCAGTGTATGACACAAGGATTCAAGGGGCCAAAAGCAAAGGATTTCTGAAGACCATAGTGATCAAAAGAAGACCAGGGAGCAAGCACTAGCCTGGATACTTTGCATTACACAGCGTGCTATTTTTTTTTTTTTTTTCCTTTAAGAAAATCTGTTCACATCTTCACAAATCAGGTTCCTCATTACAGCTTTTCTTCCATAAAACTTCCTCAAAGGATTTGTATAGGAATTGTAGTACACAGCCTAACTTAGGCTCAATGATTAAAAAATAGTTACTGAATCCAAAATACCTCTTACAAACATCCTACTACACCGACATTTGCGTCTGGCTCAAGCATCAGTGCACCGCTATGAATTCTGCGAAATTCGTGTTGCTTTGTTGAATGATATTCTGTATCACTTGTATTTTTTTCTGTTTTGATTCTCGTTTGTACTCTGTTTAAAAATAAAAACAAAAATAAATAAAATAAAAGCCAATGAATCTCAAATTTCAATCCAAACCCTTGACTTTTTTCTGGAGTCTACATTTTATATTTCTTTGCTTGCTCAGCATCTATGTGGAATTATCTTAAAATCCCAAGTTTTAAAATATCAAAATCTGAGCTCTGGATCATTCTCCAGAGGTTTTCATTCCTTATTCTTCCCATTTTAGTTGGCAGCAAACCTGTCCTTCCTGTCATATAACCCTAGATCTCTGGGTAACCTGACTCTTCCCTCTCTGTGGCACCTTATCTTCCCTTTTTGTGCCTCTCCTTGAAACCCTATTCATAAGTAGACCATCTCTCCACTTTGACTACTCACACCTTTACAGAAATTACTCACGTGCATGAGTTTTGCACTTCTAAAGCATGTTAATGGCATTTCTGCTTTAATTTTTGATTCCCCCATCATTCTCAACAAAATGTCCAAAATGATCCAAAACAGTATGTAAGCACATCAATCAAACCTTTTAGATCACAGTACAGGTTTGTAAATGTTCACTGTACTTTCTACTTTATAGTCTTAGTGAAGGTCATCAAGAATGAGCAAAAAATGAGCTAGATAGAAAAAATCGAAGTATAAGTGAGAAAACATAAGAAAAGGGCTATATTCAATTCATTAGAATTCAATATCCAGAAAGACTAAAGATCATGAAGGCTAAGAAAGGCTTACTGAATATAGGAATGGTGGAATTATTAATGGTGTTGTACAGTGTAGTCTTGAAGACAAAATGAAAACACGTCATGTTTATAAAGAGTTACAGGGCATGTGGTGTAGAATAAAAGTGAACTACTGGGAAATTCTTCATCCAACCTGTGATGATGACGAGAACTGCAGACAAGCGATGACAGTCCCAGCACACCCGCGTGAGCTCCGTGGATCGTCTTCATGAGAAGTGCCTCCAGGGCCACTCTGGGCTTCTGCATCGACCCTGGCTAGGCGACACAGGTGGGAAAATTCAGCCAGGTGGTGGTGAAGAGATTAAGGTCCATTCCATCAACTGGAGCAAACATTGTCGAGGAAGTAGCCGGCAGAAGCAAAGAAAGGGAATGCACAAGAGGGAGGTGAGAGGCTACTGCTGTTGATAGGAAATGCCTATTGATAAGAAAGATGGCAAAGGCAGTGCAGGAAGGGAGCTGAGGCCAGATAGACGCAGCATTTTCCCAGGTGGGAAACTGTGCGCATTTAACTACTGGTGATCTTGAACCACAGTGGACAGGATGGCTCCTAAAGACCTGTTGGCCAAATGTCCAGCGTCCCTCTAGCCACCAAACTCATTTATCACACAGCAGCCCCAGTGCAGTAAAAGCTGTCTCAGTTCTCTCTCTGCTCTTCTGAACACCTGGCTTCCACTTCTGTGGCAGCCCGGCTTGTTCTTCTAATTGAAGCAGGAGGTTTCCAGCATCCTTGGTCCAGTAACAAGGAGGCTCTTTGCAGCTGCTTTTTGCCACACCATTAGTCATGGCTTCAAGCTGAGGTAAAGGCATTCTAAAAAGTTATTGTTCCTGAAAATATTTTAAACGATGGCAGAGGTTGGATGATGATATTTTTCCCCCTCTCACCAAACCAGAAGGTTTTGTTCCTTCATGAATTGATATTTAGACAAAGAAAATTAAACAAGAAACAAAAACCTCTTGTCTGGTATACCGAGATCTTTTTTACTTCTAGGCCATTACCTAAAGACTCCTATGATTACAAATGCCTTTCTAGTTAAAAATCTTTTTTTTTTTTTTTTTAATTTTCCTCTTCCTTCATTAACTGATTATTGCTGTCAACACAATTTTGCTCTGGACACACTTCTCCACAGACACTTGAGCTCCCCTTTCCTCTCCTCTCAATGAGCAATTTCAGTAAATGCCATAATTAAAATGAACAAATTAGCTTCAGCAGAAATCATCACATCTTAAGATGCCAATTCAAAGGTGCCATGCATTGAGAATCAGAGATTGTTTTCCTTATGGTTTTAAATCCCTCAATTGTACTTTGGTTTACATTAAAATATAAGCCTTATCACACGGCAAGCCAATGAAAAAGTTTTTGTTTTTTGGGTTTTTTTTCTGAGGAATTTATATATGGCCATGGTGGAGAGATAATTAATGGTCAACTTACACCCAGCTAAATTGAACTAGCACAGCGCTAGGTGTGGAAGGCTCATCCGTGGAGTGTCGCCAGCAGCAAAAAGGCAGAAGGAGAAGCTGTCGGTATGCCATTAGGGATGCTGTTTGGAGAAGCTGTTGGGGCTGCTAGAAGCTGCTAGTTCCCTTGGGCTGTTCTGCTGGAGGACCTTATCATGCTGGCTTTCCTTGTGTCCTCATCCTGAGCATTGCTTCCTGGCTCCAGAGGGGAAGATGGTGCACTGCGCAGCCTCTGGGTTCAGCTTGCTGCATTGGCTTTCCTGATGAGAGCTCAGCTTTCCTCTTCACTGCAGGAGCTCAGGACCTCACTATTACTGAGGACAGCTGTGGGTACTCTGGGGGAGTTCTGGTGCTTATCTTAAGCATTACTTCCTAGCTCCAGTTCATATTCCTCAGCCTGCTAGAAGAGCTCTCTCATGCCACTGGCTAACCTTTCTAGCTTTCGCCACTGACCTCTGGGCCTTTCTTGCACTTCTTGTATATGATGCTTGGGTGATTCCTTATAAAATATTGTTATAAACATGCCCCATCCTATATTGTTCACCCTGCTAAAACTCCAAACCATGACAATGGCAAGTCTTCAATAACTGAATAGAATGTTTGCTTCTCTAATAGGCAATACCTACTACTGTTAGAAATCATTTCAGGTCATTACCTGTCTCATGGATTCAGCCCAGTGACCTTGGGTAGGTGATTTCTTTTCCATTTTCTGCACTGCCATGATGAACTGAGTACAGAATCTCCACTAATGTCATTGACAAAAGTGCCCCATGTGACTAGGTTCTGCATTAGGTACACGCTATTGGACATTTTGTTCTTATTTTGAGAGGCAGTACTATTGCCCTGAAACCTTAGTGTGAAATGAAATCAATATAAACTGTGTGCATTTGCTAAATTTATAGTTGCCGTTGTGTATTTGTGATACTAAAGACACTCAGCTCTTGGAAGTGCTTTTGCTTCTGCATAGTTGTGAGGCAGGTGATTACTGGAAGAGACTAATCTTTCATCTTCTTTGTGAAAGTTTAACAGAGGAAGGGCAATTTTATGGAGATACTCTATAGAATAAAAGCAGGAAATATCAAAGACCATTAAAGCAGCAGGATATGTACAAGGGATGACAGGATGAAAAGTGGGAAGAGGATGGAGGCTCTGCAGAAAGGGCCTCAGAATCTGAGTTCAGCCAGATACGGTGCTTCTGGGAGTCAAAGGACACCTCAGGGTTCATAAGTGTTTCCAAGAAAATACAGGTCTGATAAGTGTGTTTCTCACAGTGCCTTAATCCAGAGTACTAGTTTTAAGCTAGAGACTATGTCTTTGTCTCATTGCTAAGTTAAAATACACAGCACCCACAAGTTGGTGGGGGGAAGGTTTGTTGAGGGAGGTTACAGTTATAGAGGCTTCAGTATATGGTCAGCATAATGAGGGGCATCCTGGAGGAAAAATAGCCCATCGCATGGCAGGGCAGGCAGCAGGCAGCAAGCAGCAGCAAAAATAGCAAGTGAGCCTGGAAGACATCTTTCCATCTTTTTTATTCCATCTATGCCATCTGCCCTTAGGGTGGGTAGTGCTCACACCCAGGGTGGGGCAACCTGAATCCCAGCATCATGTGCCTCTGAAAAGCCTTACCTATAACCACTATGAGGGTTTGGGTCCAGGGACATCTAGATACACACCACAGCAGACTGGAACGTTAAAAGTAAAACACTGTAAACAAGGTTACTAGGAAAACTTCTGTAAGCTATTTAAAAAATGCTATATAAGGATTTCAATATGTTCATTCTATGGAAATTCAAGTCATGGTTATAAATGAGACTGCTTTGTACAATAAACCAAATTCAAGTAGGATTTCTAATTTGAAAATGCTTTCCCAGTGATTAGTCGAATTATTATAAATTCTTATAGACCAAAGTTGCCTTTCATTTTCTGAGAATATATCTAATTTAGACATTAATGGGCTTGCCCTCCTGAGGTGGAATTCATGATTCAGGACCTCTTTTTTTATTATCAACAACTTAATTATCAATTAATATTTATCAATTCCACTAATATCTGTGCCATCATTATTATAGTTAGAAAAAAACCTGAGATGGTTTATTACATTTAATACTGAGTACTTACAAGCATTAATTAAAGACTCAATTGATGTTGAGTATTGAATTTATCTTTCTTTAAATGTGATTTTGATTGAAAAATGTTGTGTATGTGCCTTCTCTCTAACCCTCTTCTTTTGATAAATGAGATATTATCTTTTACAACATTTGGGTAGTTATATTACATTCAGAAAAATTTCCAGATATATAAATTTAAACTGCATAGTCACAAAGTAGTGTACTATTCTGTACACCTTATAGGTAGCCATTATAATAATGTATAAGTATATACAATAGCATGAATAAATCTTATAATACTGAGCAAAATAAACCCCAATTCCACTTATTTTAAATAAATCAGAAACAATACAGTCTGTGCTGGTCAGAATTGGAAGGAGAGAAGTGGAAGCAAACGTGATGTGTCTGAGTGAGGGCTTTCCTGCTTCCAAGCCTTGGCTGGTCACAGGCCAGCAGGTGCCTAAAGTCTGTGAGTGACATCAGGCACTGCAATACTCTCTTGAGACCAGATCTCCCTGTGTGGTTCAGGCTGACCTTTAACTCGACTCTGTCCCAGGCTGGACTTGGGCTTGTGGTGATCCTTCTACCTCAGGCTTCTGAGTGCTGGGATAGCAGGTGTGCACTGCACTCCCTGGCAAGAACAACATGTGTGATTTTTGTATTTCATACAAATGATGTTTTTGTAAATACACTGAGATATTTTTTGAATATTATAATAATCAGAGTGTAGTTTTGGTATAATGATAAAGATCTCAGATTTTATGTCTTGAGCTAGCACCTACAGAATTTTGTTTATATCCCTCTGGGAGTCAGAAAAATAAGAAAAAGTAGAGTTATTAAGTGTCCTTGTTTTCATGTGTCTGGAGACTTTTTAGAGAAAATAGTTTGTGCATCTAACAGATAACATGAATTAAAAATAAAATATAGCCCAATTTTCTTTGGCCATAAAGCCTGATTGTTATGACCTCACTCATCCGAAATGAGGTTATATCCTCTCAAATGTGTATTGTTTTTATTAAAATCTATTCACTAAGAATGATGTGATTATTGGACTTAGTTAATTTTTTATTAATTCTGAAAAACTGAGACAGAATAGAAGTACTGCTAAAAGCCCAAATATCATTGTTATAGTTATGTATGCAAAAGTTTATGATTTATAATCATATATCACATATCTATTACCTGTTATATATCAAACTTGGTTTTGACCTTATTCCAGGCTTGAGTTGATATTTGTTTTTAATCCCAACCATCATAAATTATTCTTCTACATGACCACATTTATTGAGTGCTCTTTACTTAGGGGAAAAGGCTGGGTTAGGTAGTTCAAAGACCAAAGTCTTTATTTAGCACCAGAGTTTAGCCCATGGAGAAGGCAGTGGCTGTACTGCATGCTTCCCTTATGTTTCTCTGGTTCCTTCTGTCATATTTCTGAATGCATGGTTAGAAAAAATGTAGCTAACTTTCTTAAATATATGCAATCACAGAGCAATTTGCCATTTGTTTTTGGTAGCTAACGTCTGAAGTTAATTTAATCCCAAACAGGACCTAAATTATGAAAAAAGCTGATTTTCTACAGATTCTTCACTATCAATGGTGCTAGCTCAAGAACACTACTCTGGTGAAACAGCTCAGAAAGGCTGTTTCCAACCGGTCTGCAACAGGCTCAAAGTACAGGGTTTTTAACTGAGAGCATCTACATATGATTCTCCCTTTAGTCATGGAGAATCCCATAGGAAATCAGCAAAAAGTGCATGATCATAGGATGCTAATGACTACATGTAATAACCCATATCTGTGATCATGTGAATACCCTCGTATCAGTAGTATTGTATTTACTTTGTGGGTGCATTAGGTGATTCATCTGGTATAAAGTCACAAACTCAACAAATACTACCAACACATGAAAATAAAATCATAAGTGAAGTTATTACATTTTAATGGCATGGAAGTCATTCAGAACCACTGCAGCATACGTCAAAGTTATATTTCAGGTACATGGCTCAAATATTATAAGTACATGAAGATAGTGTGCAGAAAACTCACCATTTTCAAATATATTAACAATGACTTTTTTTACAATTCTATTTGTTACTAGATTCTAACCATTACGTTAACAGGAAATAATGCAATGTTTTCCTCCTTATTAATACGTTTGCTTACTATGGTTTCAGTAACAAAATGTTATCTACAATTTAAGGCATTCATGTAGAAAATTCTAGAAGGAAACTAATCATAAAATTATAATGGCATCATTCGGAACAGCACAGTAGAATTCTATACATCCAACGCTATCCCGTTCAGGGCATGCACCTTCCTGTCATCCAGTCTGTCCCCACAGTAGGAAGTGCCAGCCTAGCAGACAATGAGTAGCCCTCGAAGTCACCAGGTTGACTATAGCAGTATTATAGTCCTTCAATTGGAGTAACACTTATTTTGCATAATAATGTCACCAAAAGTAACAATGATACTGACAGTTTGAATATGCTAAATAGGAGATGCAAACTGCTTTCTTTAAGAGAAAGGATGAAAGTTCTCAGTTCGATAGAGAAAGAAAAAATCATGTGGAGGGTTTTACCATATCCAGTTTCAAGCATCAGCTGAGGACCTTAGAGGTTATCCCCACAAATAAGAGGTGAACATTGTAAATGTGTCTAATTGCATAAACTAATAGCTCAGTTTCATATATTGTAAATTTTGAAATCAATCTGCTCCCTGAAAGTCATCCTATGTCATTTTATGTTTAGAGCTGTATGATATTCTATATGCAAATTTCTAAAGTGTTTTATACAAGAGAACATTCATCCTCTGAGTCAACTGTGTTATGAATATTCTGACACCAAAGCAAAAATAAACAAAAACGTCAAGGAAGAAAATACAATTGTTTACAAAATTATTTTATTTCTTCCATGTTAGTTTACTATATAGACCAGCTTTAGAAAGTTTTTTGCAGTAGACCCAGCCTACCTGAGTTCTTATCTTCTTACATTGATGCAGCCTTCTCCCTGAATTCTAGGATGTTCTGTGAGTCTCACTGAAGACTTAGATAGAACCTCATGTTTCTAAGACTCTTTGTTTTACAAAGCTAATGGATGGTCTCAGAAGTTAATAAACTTAACAGCCACTAAAGTGCTACCCTTTTATATCTCCCTCCTGGATATTTTTTGTTGCATGTTACCAGTGTTTTAAACAACTTTGAACAAATGTTTAGGGAACCTAGAACCTAACTGAATACTTTTCATGAATGTAATGTTTCAGATAACACAGTTCCTCGCATGCAGATAGCTGCTTTCTGCCATCGCCAGCATCAAATATGTTTATTAAAAATTTAATTCCAATTCCATTTATCATCATTAACTCTTGCAATCAGCCAACATCTTTAAATAAAGACACTTAAAAATTTAGAGAGCAACCCGCAGTTCCTCAAGAATAATAAATGCAGTTTAAGAAATTAGTGTGAACCCAATTTATAGGTAATAAAAATGTCATGAATTAAACTATTTTATATAAAGCATTTTGTGTCATACCCAATGCAAGGACTTGCAGTTGCTAAATGGAAAAACTGAATGAAGATTTACCATCGATAAGCAAAAGCATTACCTCAATCACTTAAATGAATGCTTTCCACAAATTGAAATTTCATTGAGATCCTATCTTTAAAAATGGAAAATAGACTTTTTAAGTATTTCACTTTGAAATGTTTTTGACATGCATTCTGGGTGATCTAATTGCCGGATTAATGCTTGTGTGTGAAAAATGGGGTACGGTTCACATGTTTGTTCCTCTGAGATTTCCATTCTGGTTTTCTCCCTTGCACTCTAGTTAATGGATACTTAGAGTGGTGCCCATTTTGCTTTATTACTTTAATTTCTTTTAAAGTGAGTTCTATTCCTCCTCTATTTCCAGTTCAAAGGCATCTTAGAGTCTTAATAAACTTCAAATGTATTTGGATAGCTGATAAATTTAATGATCTCATCAACTTAAAATTGGCAAGAAAAAAATAAGAGATCTTGAGAATAATTAACAGGATGATGATGGGAGAGGAGTGCAGAATAAATGGTGATGCTCTTATGTCTGTGAAACTTTCCTTTGAGAAGTTTAAACATATTTTGCCTTTATTACTTTGAGCTAAAAATATAGTATACATATGCAGTACACTGTATTTTAGAAGTTAAAACTAATTTACAAGTGTACTATGATACTCTCTGTCCTCTTTATATTTCAATAAAGCAGAAAGCAACTAGATTGGCAGTCAATGATTGGTACAGAGAAGTTTGGTAATGACAAGGGACTAATAAACATGGCAGTTGTCATGCTTCCCAAAATGAGGACTAGTGAACTGAAAAAGACTGTTTTATCTTTCAAAAATTCCATGGTCTTATTTCAAAATATGGTGAACTAGACGTGTATTACACACATACACTCTCTCTGTCTTATCATATTCATAGGATAAGGTTTCAATGACATAGTGAAGCAGAATTTGGCTACAGCAAAAAAATAGGAATGTTTGTATAGCTGGTATTGTTTAAATTCATCAGATGCATGGTTATAATAAAAAAGTAGACAATTATTAATTTATTTTTATTGCCTTCAAATTCTGGACAAATTATCCTTCAGTGGCTCTACCAGGATGAGTACATGTACACTATTTTGCCTGTGACCCATTGTTGACAGGATTGATAACATGTAAGTATGTGACAGAGATACTATCAAGATCTTATTGCTGGATAGGTAGAAAGTATTTATTTTCACAACATACAATAACTTGTAAGTGCTAAATGCAAGCTGTTTAATTTCAGATACCACTCATAAGTGGGAGGTTCTATTGTCTACATATACAAGAAGTGATTGAAGAGACTTGTTTTTATTTAAACAAGTTTAAATAAAATACTTATTACAGTAAAATGAACATTACCTTTAGTTCCCTTTAAAAAAAAATCCCCCTTATTTTACATAAACTTATCCCCTTTTACTTGTAACTTCCTAAAAAGTTTGGAAAGTCCCCTCCAGTGAATGTTTCTGAGAGGTATGATCAAAAACACAGAAAATGCCACTTCCCAATCCTATCCAAGAGAAAGCCAAATTGGTGGGAACATTAGGGTATGTTGTCCTCTAGCCTTTTCACTGGTCTTGGCACTGTGCCACCTCTGGCCCTTCCCTGAGGTCATGATAACCATAAAAGGTAAATATTTGGAGTACATTGAGGACACAGGCAGCCAAGACAGAGCAGATCATTGTAGCCAGAACTGCTTCAGAAAGTGGCAAGAAAATTCGATTAAGTGTGCTGGAAATGATGGAAGTTATTTTGAGCAGAGTTAATGGCAATGCTTCTTTTACTTTAATATATTTTTTTTCAGAAATATCTAAGCATTCAGTATTTTTCAGTCACATCTCACGTGTGTAGTAAACTCACCTGAGGTTGTAGATGATTTTAAAGGTTCATATCATGTTGTTCTTATGTTCCATTTTCCTTCTGAATTTATATTACTTTGGAAGATGACTCAAATATCAAACATAAATTAGAAGCCGCAGAAACTTTATACAAGCTTATACATTTGGTTTAACCATCCTTTTTATTTTTTAAAAAGCGAGACCCTTCATAACCTTTGGTGGACTTGTTTTCAATCCAGTAGAGAGAGGTAGGCTCCCACTTTCTCAGGGTGAAATAATCGAGCTCTTTTGTCAGAAAAAGTCAGATTGTTTTAAAGTTTGAAGTTATACAGGAAAGACTTCAGTAAAACCAACAAGTAGGCATTTTCTTGGGCAGGGAATTGCCTTCAAATTGTAAAGGTTGTCAACTTGTCTTCTAAATCAGGCTTTAGAGCCCATGTAGATGAAGAAATATGGCTGCTTTAAGCTCCTTGTATATGGAAATTATACAGATGTATCCAACTATAATCTCGGGCTGTTCATTACCTGAACCTCCACTCCTACAAGGAGGAGCACTGTGGCAGGGGAGGGTTTGTGACAGACTCAGGCTAGTGAGGCATAAATCTGACGAGAGAGCAGTTATCTTAGACTCGTGTGTAGCAAAAGAATGGTAGAAGTCTTAGAATTCTGATTTTCTATTTTATACTTGGTTTCTGTGAAATTGAATCTGTCCCACCATGTATCAACTTACAACATTTCAGCTGCTATTTTCACTGTATTACCATTAGCAGTAACCATGTTAATACCTTTTCCATAGGCTTTATACATAATTACTATTTTTTTTATTTTATTGGAAGACCTCTGAAGGAGACTGGAAAATCTAAAATAAAAAAGTTATATAAGCTTTAAATAAAGTATAAAAGGTCCAGTATAGTTTTGTATACTGAATTGTTACTTATATGCTTAGATGATAAGAAAGGAATTGTCAAATAAACATCCTTGCATTTAATATTTACTGAGTACTTCCTATGAATCTATAATATATTAAGTATCACAGGTTCAGTAGAGGAAAAATAGTAAATAGAAGTTAAAGTACAGCATAGCAAGTGCTTTAATAGAGGCAAACAGATTAAAATTTCCTGACTACTAAGACCATGGATTGAAAATTGTATCTCTTGGTAGGGCCGCCATGAAAGAAAAAAAAAATGACTCGCTTCTTTGAAGTGACCTTGTTGTTGTTTGTTTGACCCAGCATCTCAGTATGTAATTCAGGATGGCTTGGAACTGTCTGTGTAGCACTGGATGAACTCAAACTCACGGCATTCCACCTGCCTCAGCCTGAAGACTGCTGGAATAGAACCATTGCCACCATCCCTGGCTAGTACATTGACCTTGTACCCTTAGCTACAACAAAGCCTAGAACATGGGTGAAAAAGAAAAGTTATATCACATTCTTCTTGGAAATCCTAATGAGGCACATTAGAGTATTTCCTTTCATTTATGTAAAAATGAATATAAAAAGGAAGGAAAGTAAGAGGACAGGGGAGCATAGGAGTAGCAGAGGGGGAATGAGAAAAGGATACCAGCAAATTAGAGGTCACATCTTACCACAAAATGATACAACAGTCACCAATCTATGTCACTGGCTTCTTTCTTTTTTCTTTTAATAATTATTTTGAGAAACAAATAGCAATGAAACAGTTTCAAAACCGATTAGTAGGACAGTTTCAATAATCAGTACATTGCATATTGTTGTCTTCTTAGAGTTTATTCACAGTACAAGATGCAGACATGATGTCCTGTCCACAAACACTATAAGAATGAATCATTCTATTAATTGGATTATGAGAAAGTTGCTGTATATCTATTCTATTTTGAATATATAGATACAAAATGATCGTTCATTTGTATCTCCTTTTCTCATTTAGTTTTGCCACAGAAAGGTATTCCATTGTCATTTAAATATTGTGCGTGCGTAAATTCAGCAAAATATTCCAATATAGTCCAGTAGTCCATAATAGTAGTTGGTTATTCGTAGGACTGGCAGTGTCAAAGTTGTTGACTTGAGCCTTTACAGCTCAGCCTGTTAATATGGCTTTTTTTATACTTAGCTTTTATGCTCTTTTGCTGGATGGTTAAGACCAAAATAATGCAAGACCTATATAACAAAAAATGTAACTTGTGTATATGAAAAAGTCACTCAAATCTCCTCAGGATTTATTCTGAAACCCTGTACGTCAGTTTGTAGATCCATTTCCAGTTTCAGCCATGTGGATGAGTCACAGTCATTGCTTGACCAATTTGTTCTCTGTGAAAGTCTGAGAGAATATTTTCTTTCCATATGAATCTCCTCAGGCACACTCTACATCATTGGTCACTTTCCTCTGTGGCCCCATAATCTCCTTGATCAGATAATTTGGGATACAACTGAGTTACATGATGTTACAGTACAGGTTCTCCTATGTCCAGAGTCCTCACTGACCTTGAAAAGCTAGGGCCAAAATGTTGGCTGTTTTTACAGTCCTTCTTTTTCTCTAATTTTTGTTCTGCAAACTTAGGTTGTTAACCCTCCAGAAGAGAAGCTTATTATTATTACCTACAACACAGGCAGTTGATCTTTACCTTACAATCAGTCTGAATATCAACCATCTTAGACTTAACATTGAACAGGTATTTTCCATCAAATTTTGATATATTAAACTTTAAGTCCCTACAGAATATGAAAAAAAAATCAAAAAATATTCATAAAATAGGTAATATAAGCAATTGCATATTTTCTTTTTGTGTGTGTGCAGCATGCGTGGATAGGATATGATAGAACTTTTGGCCTTAGGAAATTCTAAGCTGAGAAACTCAGATCCTCTCTTGCTCCTGCTAAGTGCTGGGATGAGTATTTATTGGTCGTATTTTTCTAAGTGATACTTCTTGCTGTCAGAAGGTAATTATAATCATCTTTGTTGTGGGGTCGGCTCCATGCAACATTGGAGCCAGAGGCCTGTGCCCATCGGGATGGCGGCCACTGTGGCTGCCCTAAGCACTTTTTATTGCTGACAATATTATTTCTCCTTTCAAATTTTATCCCATCAGCAGGACTTGTTCTGGGATTGTTTATGGTGAAAACCAATTGCAGAACGCAGTTCTACTCCAATTGCTGTACTTTGGCACTGAAATAAGCCACCTAAATGGATATTAGATTGATGATTCAAATTCTAGCTAATTTGAAATGTCTAAATACAAGGCTCTGTATTAAGTCTGATCTCCAAAACTGGTTTTGCATTGCCTATTTTCTGTTTCTTTGTAAGGCATTTGTCCTCAGGATGTATATTTTCCAGGGTTTATGAGGACCTTTTTCATTTCTTTACTGGCGTATACTAAAAGTCGTAAGAAAGATGAGATTGTAAACTGGTCTTTGGTGGCAAATATAATTCGTTTCTAAAATGATTCAGATATCCTAGCGATATTCCATTGTCCATTTCTACTTGAGTTATAAGCATAAATCAGATTTTATGCTTCAAACCCGTGTTTTGCTCTTATTTTAACTTAAATTTCCTGGCATTTCATTATAGAAAGTATCTTTGTCACCATAGTTTCATCTCACAGCACAGGGATCTGAACAACGGGCAGGAAAAGATAACTCACCAAGAAAATAGGTCATATATAAGTTTGCATTTATAGTACATTATTAGGAAAAACAATTGTATAGATATGTGAACAATATTGCTATAGTCCTGGTATAGGCAGGTCTTCTAATCATCAGTTTAAATTGGACCTTTATCTTCATTCTAAGTTGCTGATATCTGTCTCAGATAGCATCTTCCTTTCTTACACTGATCATCAGTTCTCTTATATGCATATTTTAATTGAAAATTATCATTTTTGTGACAGATATGTGTCAGTTATCTATCAATGTGTGCCAAAGTCTGTGACATTAACTACTTAAAGAAGAAACATTTCTTTTAACAAATGGCATCAGAGGCAACAGTGCACCGCCAGCTGATTCTCTCACTTTTAGGCCTGCAGCAAGGCACAGACACCAGGACAATCATGAGAGGCAGCTGCCCACCTCATGGCCCAGAGGAACAGACGCAGATAGAGAAAGCTACAGAGGAAGCAGCTAGGGACACCATATAGCCTTCAAAACCACACCCCTCGTAGCTCGCTTTGTCTGATTAGTTTCCATCTCCTAGTAGGCCAGTTCAAGTAATAAACTCATTAATGGATTAATCCATTTGGTGAATTAGAGCCTTTATATCCAGTCACTTTTCCAAATGTCATCAACTGCTAAGCAAACCTTCAACACATGAGCCTTTTAGGGGACATTCTGGATTCCAGCCATAAGAATTGATACGTTCATCACATGGAGTATGTATCTTGTATCTGTTGGTTATATATTGATGTGACCATAAGAGAATGTATTGAGATAAAACCAAGGATATCAGAGAAAAAAAAAACACACGGTGACTCTAGAAATAACGATCACTTCAGAGCATATGAGTATGTTGCAGAGAGAAATGAATCTTCCTTTTTTTTTACCAGACACTATTGAATATTGATTTCTTCCCCTTCAGGTCTTACCCATATCCTTTGATTTATCCACAGCTTCTAACAGCTTCTGATATTTAAGAGGGCAAAAATTCATTTGTATCTTTATATGAGGATGAAACTGCCTACACATATTATATAGAAATATGTAGCTTAAATATTTATAGTGGTAAGCAAAGGCATTTGCATAATTCTTGCTGCAGTGTCTACTAAATAGTTTACATCCAAACCTGGCTAATATAGCTCAGTGTGACTGATCTGACAGCAGGTTGTTCAGAAATATTTTTCAAGACGTTTTCCTTATTTTCCATTTCACCTGATATCATTCTTTCATGTTATGCCAGTGTCACACATTGGGCCAATTTAGGGAGATGTGTGAGTGCTGAAAAATAATTGTAACTTTATCATCTTCTCCTAATAAAGTACACCTTCAGGCCAAGCGGTAAAATACCACCTCCGCCAGTCCAAACATTCATCACTGTAATGAGCTACAAAATCAATTGATAATTGACAAAAGCATTTTTAATCAAAGGTATGAGGCATTTAGAGTCTCCAGATGCTGCCTTTTTGTCTTACGTCAGTGTTTAGTTTACAACAGGATGGGAGATTTTGATGTTCAAGAACATGACTTATTTCTACAAAGAAACAAAGAGATGCTTTTCAGAAATTCCTCTCATACCCACTTGCACTTAAAAAAGTAAAAATCATATAATGTGTGAATTCTCTTGAAAAGTCTTGGTTTAGGAAGATCACCCTTTATTGTGTCATGGAGAAGATACAGTTTGTTTTGGTGAATGATTCTGTCGATGTTTTCTATCTTTCATCTCTCTGCAACCACTTACTCTTCAACTTAAGCTATCACTGTAAATCCAGAATTGCAGTCCACAAGGCCACTCTTGTTTGCCTTCCCAACTTACCAGTTGCTTTGATCTGTATTAGAAACTTACAGATATCACCACATGTTAAGTCCCACCACAATTCATGATGGTATATGGATATTTCAGATGACCATGAAAAGTTTTAATACAGAATGTCTCTAAATAATAGAGATAATTTTGCCTAAGCACTATATTTAGTAATATGTGCAATGACTTACTGGATACAAGTTCTTACACTTTTATGGGATGATAGCCAAATACTTAGTTATCAACTTTCTGTTTTGGAGTCCACACTAGTTATATCAGTTTAAAAGATCCTTGACTGCAGAGACATACATAACATCTCGTGGGTCTTTGACTCTAGCCTTTATACATGCAAAAGAAATGATACCACTGTTTTGTATGAAAAATGCAGGGAAATTTTCAAGGGAAATTAAGCTAAAGTTGCAAGAATAACTGAACCATACTCTGTGCAGTGTGATGTTCTCCTGTTTGCATTTTATGGGTAACTGTGTGTGTGTGTGTGTGTGCGTGACTAAGTCTGTGTCTGTGTGTGTTCGGTACGTGTGAGCTGATGTTGCATATATCAGCATAAAACCTTGAAATCTCATGGAGGAAAACCAATTCTAATCTCAGTTTAGTTGTTATGAAATAAAATACTACTTAACTAATTATATGTATTTGTGTTACTCAATATGCTTCCAAATGTACCCAAATATTGTAGAGGCGTATTTTTGCCCTTATAAATAATATATGAATAATTAATTTTTCAAAATAATTTTTAAGAGTCCTGCCTATTAGCTCAGCTGTTGGGCCAGGTAGATGGTTCATTAGAATAAATTCAATCTCTGGTTCCACAAAGAAGAAAAAAAAATAATAATTTTTAGAAGTTCTCAGCTCAGACTCATAGATTCTCCTGTTTCAGCCTCCCTAGAGCTGGGATTACAGGCATGCCCCACCAAGCCCTGCTTTGGTTGTTGGTTTGGCAAGCCCAGGGCAGGGCCAGTATGACAGTACTGGGGATTGAACCTGGATCTTAGGCTTGCCAGGCAGGCATTTAGACCTCTGAGCTATCTCTCTCATCCAAATAATTAATCTTCATTACATAAGAACATGATACTTCTTTATGCGGTAAATGTTCAGGAGTTAAGAATTTTTGATACTATAAACTTAAACATTAAATTCTGGCAATCTTAAGTTTTATACTTTGAGTATTTCTGATCATTTATTCTGACTATGTGACCTCTCTATTCATGAATGAATAGTGATCTCATATTAAGGTGTGCTTAAAATATATCAAGCACTGTGCTAAGAAGTTCAGGTATATTGTCACATACAATTTTCTCAATAGTACTATGAGCCAATTACTATTGTTACTCACTTTGTAAGTAGAGAAATTGAGGATTAAAATGTGATATAGCTTCTCCAAGGTCAAACAGCCAATAAGTAAAGTAAATGAAATTAAACGTAGGCTATCCCATTCCAAGGCACAAACTCAATCTCCTATATGGATGGAAGTCTAGTGATATCATCTCACACTCTTCATCATGTTACACCTTTTCACTCTTTCAGTCAAGCGCAGTCTCAGTAACACATTTTCTTCGACTTCTGATGAGGAGATAAGCTACCGAGTTTGCTGAAAATTTTATTAAAATACTCTCAAAGTAAACAACAGTATGCTTTTTTAGTTGGGTTTTGCAGTCTAATAAAAGAAATATTAGCTAGTAAAATTGGAACTATGTTGTCAGTATAAGCCTACTAATGGTACTGTTCTTGCGCATTTGATATCTTTGTAAAGAAAAGTCATACTAAGTAAAACTACGTTAGACCAATAACACTTAACATTTCCTTGAAAGAATAGCAGTTAAACTGGAAAGATAGCAAAGTTAAGTAGAAATAAATAATAACCTTAATCTAATACCTAGTCCTTAATTTGTTTAGTGGTAGATTGATGACTCTTAAATGAAAAATTAAATTCGGCATTGCTTTCAGTCTATGAGCTATACGCCAGCTGGAATCTGGAAGCTTGCATTACATAAGAACTTATTCTCAATTTTGAAATCATTGTTCACTAATTGATGGCTCTACCCTTGCAAAGCCCACAGTTTAAGTACATGCCTCAAAATGTAGCATGAATAATTCAGGGATAGTTATCCGCAGTTAAGAAGTCTTAATTCTTGAACATCAACCACAGTATCACATTCTTATGCGGTGAAAGTTTAGTTATAACGTTATTGTGTTTAAGGTCAAAATTATGCCTCTACTGTATACCAAATACATTTGGAAGTATATTAATTGACCCAAGTACACATGACTAAGTAGTATTTTAATATTATATTTCATAATGCTTATGATGAAATTAGAATTGTTTTTCCTTTTTATGTGCCTATAATTAGAGAGCTTTCTATATTTTAGCTGATGATATAAAAACTACAGGTTTTTACCTTTTCAAACATATTTTAAAGGTCAATAAACATTTTTCCTCCTGAAATGATGCCTTGTACTTAGTTTTAAAAAATGTAATTTTGCCACATGTTATTATTGTACAATCATAGTTATATCATCATAAAATATACTTGAACTACTAAAAGCATTTTATAATGTAAAGGCTCTTTAATTATACATTACTACTCCAAATGCCATCAAAACAATAATGCTACCTTCTCACACCAGATCATTTCTTGTACCATCCAGTTCCCTAGCTAACTAGCCAGTTTTAAATTTTTTATAAATGCATATCAATGCAAATTTATATGAAATTAAATATAATTATGAATGACAGTGAATTAAATTCCTATAGCCGCAGTTACGATAAACATTCAAATTATTCATCTTTCCTAAAAAGTAGGCTTTATCTACAACTGGGTAGAAATCATGAGAAATAAAGATTAAAAGCAGCACTCAGAGACCTAAAACTATGAAAGGAAAAGTGTATATTTCCATTCCAATAAATAAAGTCTATACTCCCTAGCTAAAACTATTATTGGAATTGACAGGAGTTAGTATTCATGGTCACCCACTGACCTGAACTAGACTCTCCTTGGTGACATTCAGATCAAGAGAAGACCAAGAGCAAGGAGCGTGGGCCTCTCCTGTCAGTTACAGCAGCACTTATATTAACCGGGGTATACATTACGTGTCTTCCCTAATTTTCATCAGAGTAGATGTGGTACAATTTGTTGACCAACACCTTCATTGCTAATGAACTGACAACAATTCTTATGGAAATTAGTCAGTGTACCACAAACGTGTCAACTATCTGAATTGATGAAATGGTTATCGCAGAGTAAAAGATGTAAAAGTACTATAGTAAAAGTACTATAAAGTCTTCAAAATCTTTACATCGCCCTGTATATCTCTCACATTATCTTTCTCTCTTCCTTCAGCTTTTCACTTTCATTACCAGTAATTTCTTATCATCAAAATGGTAACATTGATTGCTAAGAACCAGGTTATGGATTGGGAATAAATTCAGAAGACACATGGCCCAGCTTCAAGTTCACTTCTGATATTAATTTTTAAATTCACACTCAAGTCTAATATGTACAGAATGATTAAAAAATCACATCCCATGTGAATTTCAGTGGTAAGGTAAAACAATAAATAGTACATTAGCCAAGGCATTACAAGTACATAAACCATGCTCTTCAGACATGTGAAGTACTTTGGAGACTTTGTTTTAATGTAACAATAAATCAAATATATTATTGTATTATTTTATATCCATGCATTTTTGATGAGTAAAATTCTCTACAGCACACAAGAAAACTGAGATTATCTTATATTTTAAATCTCTACACTCTGGTTCAAATCTCTCTTGCCTCCTACTCCTTAGCTTTCTTTGGCACCCTATCCAATAATGTGAAAACATTTCATTAAACATTTTTAAAATCTGGATTTTTCTTCATCTGCATAAATGATAACTTGTTAGATCTTAGGCAAATGTTTATCTCTCTCTCTCTCTTGGCTTCCATTTATATAACTTGGCAACTGGATTAAATGGAGCTTTGAGGGCCAGATGAATAGCTCCTAAGAATAAACTCTTGCTTGGAAAATGCAGGGTGCTGAGTTCAATCCCGGGTTCTGCAAAATTAAAAAAAAAAGACTTCCTGGTAAATGGAGCTCTAATATTTTCAGTGTAAGAACCACCTTTATGATAAATCTATTCATGCTCTCTTTTGGAAATATCTTGTTCACCAAATCACAATACATGATTAATATTTTAATTTTCATTCATCAAAGATTTTAACTGAATCTATATCAAAAGGAATAAAAATAGCAGCAAGGAGCAGAAAAGTATCATTGAATAAAATGATGACTTGTTAAGATCCTTGGAAAATAAATGGTTAATTTCTTTTTCAAAATCTATTTTTTAGGGAAGGGTCTACAGGATATTCAAGGTCTCACTACTTGATCAGACTCTTAGTGATCCACCTGTTTAAGACTCCCAAGAGCTGGGATTACAGGCATGTGCCACCATGCCCAGTCTCAATTGCCCAGGGTACCCTGGGGGCAGGGCCAGCATTGCTAGGCCTGGGCAAATGGTTAATTTCTGCTAGTCCTTTAAAATAGTGCCACTTGATTTTATAGCCCCTTCACTAACCTCAACAGACTTTAAAAAGACAAGAGTCAAGGACACTATGAATTACTGTTTACCTTATATAAATATTCTGTCACTCTTAAGTATTACATCTTCAACTCTCCACAGTACTATGATGCTGATCTAAGTTCTTCCTACCTTTTGACTTACAGAGGTTGCCATTTGGATGTTCTAACCTAACTTCTACTTGGTCATTGATTTCGACTTTGGCAGTTACACTGGGTTAATGCATTTCAGAGTCAAATTCTTTCACTTCGCTAGAAAGAACACTGGGCAGGTAGTGAAAAATAATTATAAGGCATGGGTGAAAGTGACTGCAACAAGAGTTTAAGATACTTACGGTAATCACTGTTGCCATCGCTTGAAATACCAAATATTGAGGATGTGTTTAAACAGATGAAGTCTTCCTGGGAAAACTAAAGAGGAAATCTGGCAGTCAGAAATTTTCAATTTGGCTGCAGTGTGAGCTGCTTCGGTTTCAGTTTGCCTGAAGTGAAGGATGATTCAGTTGCTCCTCAGTTCTAGTCAAAAATGTACAGCCTTCTTGCCACGCTGAAGACTGTGTCTTAGTCCTCCTGAAAAAGGAGGGATTAAGGGAGTTCAAACCAAGCTGGTGGGATCTTGTTCCTTGGTATATTTTTTGTACCACTCCTGATATGGAGCTATAACTGCATATTGAAATTTAACCTGCGCTCCAAAACTTTACTGAGAAGCTGAGTTCTGCCTGGAGCTCTTCCGCCTCTGCACATTCCAGCCTATGGTACCACAACGCACCATGTTATGAATGCCTAGAACTTCACTGCAATTGTCTCCAGCCCTTCTGGCTGCCATCCCCACTAACTCTCTGCAAGTGTTCAGCCTCTGCTTTTTTCTCTCCCGTTACTCTTCTATGGGATGAAAAATGCATGGCATTTATCACAAAGCTCCTATTATAGTGCCTTATGAGTCATATGATTAATATTTGTGGAATAACCAAATGAATGGTATCCAACCAGATGGTTAAAGACTTAACTAATTATAGTTAGAATGACTGAAAAGGAAATCATTCCAGGACTATGTGCATAGGCATTTATTTGTGTTTGTTTTGCTTTTTGATGACAATTAAAGTAGATCCGTCAATTCAATTTCTTGTAATCCCATTCCCCACTTGGGTAGTTCTGTTAACAAGAATTTTCCAAAGAAGCAACAGAGCAAATTTGAGAGATTAAGAAAAAAACACATGAGGCTTACTGGACTTGAAAACAAGGATATTGGTATCATTTATCCTCTAGACACTTGTTCTGCTTGCCAATTTAGCATAAGAACAAGTTTTCTCATCGTACACTAATAGAGTACATCATTTTCTTTGTAAATGAAAGGGGATGGAAAGGTAGGAGATAGCTCACATTTAAGATCAGCTTAGAAGCATGGTGACAAATTCAATTACTGTCCATGAAGATATGGTACAGCAAATGCTAGCTGAAAGATGCACTATATAGGTGGTTCAGATGTGTCATCCTCCCTAAACCAGTTTCAGTTTTTCATCCTTTGAGGGGGGAGATTAGAAATTGTAAGTGAAAATCATGCAAGCACAGTTTTAAAACTTTCTTAATGATTGAAGTCTACAAAAATATGATATCTCATTTAAGAAAGTAATAAAACAGGAGTGAATACCTTGGATCCCTCATATGCGTGGGGAAAGGGGGTGGTAAATTTTTTGTTTACTACAATATCAGTCTGGGAATGGCTGTTCTGTAACTTAGAAAAGGAATATATTTTTCTTGCTGTGTACTTCTATCATTTATTTGAGGTGCCTATATGCTCAAGAAATTGATCACAGTCACCAGAAAGCCATCCTTGTCTGATACTGCTTCTTATGTTTAGACTACAGTCCCCTGATTCTGCCTCAGACTAATGGCACCAACATCACTACTGAGAGTAAGGAAAGTCTGGTCTCTGCAGCCTGGGTTCATATTCTTTGCCCACCAATTCCAAGTAGCTAAGAGTCATTTTTAAGCTCTTTAAAAATTAGGACTTCTAGGTTCCCTTCTTTGTAATACAATCTTAAGTCACATAAGCCTTGTAGGGATGCTTTAAGTACAAAATGAGGTGGAGATGCAGGAGGAGGCACAGTAGCTGGTAGGTGATGGCTAATTCAATAAGCGGCAGTTGGTCCTGGCATGCTTCCCCTGCGCTCATTTACCACCTCCAGAGGTTAGCGTTTCCAGGCACGTGTGCATTCACATTTTCTGTCTTTTTTCCCTTTCAAAATTCCTAAGAAAAAATTCATGCATAATAAATGTTGTCATGTCCATTTTCCATCTGCTCTAGCCTATTCCACCCCCACTTGATACCTCCCTTCTTTCCTATATTCTTTGTGCTCTCTGTCTCTTCTCCTACCAAAAGTCATCTCAGTTGTCATTGCTGCTTAGACAAATATTTGGTTAGACAACCAACCCCTAAGGTGGAACTGGTCCAACTTATCCCTCCAGTCTTGGCCAACTCAGCACTGAGACAGAAGTGATGGTTCCTCAGAATGTCAGAGAGCACCACGGGGTCTAAGGATGAGTGTAGCTGAGTAGGAGAAAGAGGGTGGCAGTGGGTCAGGAGCTGGCACTTGAGTGTGAGTGAACTGCTGGAGGGAGGGGGAACACAGGAGGCCATTGATATTATATTCCTACATAATATCCTGGAGAAGTTTTACTCCATGGTGATGATATGAAGAATGCCTTGATGGGGCAATGTGAGAAGCATATTTTAGGAAGCCATTGATAGTTAAATACAACACCCAACAGAGGGAAAATCATGTGCAGTTAAGGGTAATCATAAAAGTAGTACAGTGGAGGAAGGCAGTAAGAAATCACAACTTTCTGAGCACAGATGTTCAACTCCACCAACATTCTGTGCTCCACAGTTTGTAAAACTCCTTGAGGACACCAGTGCCACAGACAAAACTTTTAGCTTTTCAGAATTGTATGGGTAAAAAATATCAGCATACTTTTTATTGGGATATCAAGGCAGCATTGAGGAAGTATCAAGGAAAACACGTGGACTTGAAAGATCAGCAGGAACAGGCGATGGACAGCAGCACACCTAAGTGCAGAAGGTTGGGTGTTCTGAGGCATTTCAGAAAGCTCAGCACTTGCGCACGGGGGTGACAAAGTAGCTCCAGATGGGGAATAATACGACTTTTATTACTGTTTTATGGTTAGTGATTTACTCTCAAAACTTTCCATGTGTAACATAGCTGGAAAAAGAAACTATTCCTTTCTGAGAACCCAATTAATACATAAGCACAAATTCACAGTCCCTCAAAGTTTTCAAATCTGCCACGTAACCCACCAACTTTTTTTCACTTTCAGACAAAAGGTTGATGCAAAGAAAATAGAGATAGAATAATTTTTCTACTTCTCAGACCTTTTCAATTTATATTATTCAATTATTTTACATTTTTATGTCTTCTTTTACTTTATGTGACAAAACTAGACTTGACTAGCTCTGTCAAAACAAATGTGAAACTCAACAATTTGGAACTCAATATTTTGATCAGCTCCCTTTGTTAAAGCCCTCCTAATTTTGCATGGTCAATAGCCCTCCAAATAAACTTTAATTCATCACAAAGTGCCAAGAAGCATGACGAGCTGGAATTCATGCATATATAACACATGTCATGCTTGGACAAAAAGAAAATCACTCTTCTCACAAAAGCATTTTGGGTGGATGACCCTTGACTCATTTTGCTTAGTTTAGGTTGCAAAATTATTTTTATAGTATAAATGGGGTAATTGTTGTAATCCTTTTTGTACTGGAAAAGCATAAATATATTCTTACGTGGAGACCCCTGAAAATGTCTACATGGCTTATTAAAAGTAATGACAGAAGCCGCTCCAAGATTTCTTTTTAAGCTGTGTATACAATCAGAGAGAGTAGAGGCTTGACTCTGACATGGTCCAAGCTTCTGTCTCTCAGCTGGAACTGAATAATGCACATCTAGCTGATACATGGAATTTGTGAAAAGGGCCTGCTCTGTGTACTCCTCAAGGGTCAGATTCACAGTGTTCCCTGTCTTATGCAATGACTTCATGTTTTCCCTCAGGACTCTGTAGCAGTTTGAGCCTTTTGCAATTCACTTCTCTGTGTTCTTGAGCAATGGACTGTTCAGTTCATTCACACAGAGAAGCTGTGTAAAGTTTCAGGCAGTCCTCTCACCTGTGCAGTGAAGGAGTCTAGCTCTGTAGTCAGGGTCTGAAGGAATTTTTCAGTTTTTGCTGTAATGACTTGCTACTCAGGTCTGAATGGATAACGGATATGTAGTTGTTTTCTTAGTACTTTGTATCTTCCAAGTTAATATTATTAAACACTGCTGTGGTGATAATAACTCATAATTTTCTATGGAATCAGTTCCTACTAAATAAGAAACAGATTAAACACAGCAGTAGACTAACCATTTAAAGACAACTATCAACATTGAATCTCTTTTCCTCAGAAACTTTTTGTGTAAAAAGGACAAATCACTATTACTCTGGAAAAACTGTCTCATTGCCACTCATAAGCTCATGAATGAATGAGTACAACTATCAATATTTTAGTGTATATCTAATTTCTTTTGATAACTATAAATGTGTTTTGTCACAAAAATTCTATTCTGCATATATCTTCTGTGAACGTCTATTAATAAGGAAATATGTATTAAGTTTTCCAGCTCATTAAATATCCTATATCTATTATATTTGCTTTAGCTATCATGTCCATTGACCTTTAAAAAGTTTAGATCAAAGTCAAAATTAAGGAGAAACATCCCGAAGTTAACATATGCTGAGAATTTTGACACTGATTAAATAATCAAGTTTCCAGCAAGGTGGGATATTTCTTTAGCTCATTTCAGGACACTGAGCCAAATTAACTCTCTTATTAGGCCAAACAATTTCTGAATAAGAATGCGCACTCTTCTACCAAAGGGCAAAACATTTGAGGCAGAGTGAAAAAGAATGAGTTAGTAATTTTAATCTAGCCATAACTTTAAAAAGTTGCCTTTTGGTATTGGTCCAAATTTATTGGCCAGTGATATAGATTATTTTTAATTATGTAAGCAGGAAAGGCTCTAGCTGGAAAATTATAGGTTTACTCACCCTATATTTCAGGTGAAGGAAAATAAATTTTTACTAAATTTGCAGGTATGACCCATGAACACATGCACAAGCTATCACCCAGACCAGTGTCTCTTCTGTAAAGGAGACTTTGTCTCTAAAATGGCTACCTAACTGGCCCTGGACTATAGGGAGGCTGAGGCAAGGCTACCCTAGATATGCACAGGAAGTCTCTTACTTGTTTCTTAGCACCCAGGCAGCTAGTGAGGGCCTCTGCTGGCTTTATTGCCAACGAAACGCATCCCTATCCCTCTTAATTTCCATTCTAAAAATCTAAAGTGTTCCAGCTAGCAAAATCTAAGTTACAACTGAAAATCTGGTTCACAGGAGTGTAGGAAAGATAGTCTTTACTGCACAACTTTGACACTACAAGAAAAATCATTATATGAATGTTGTCTATCAATTCATATCTGCAATGCATGTCTCATACACTTTAAATAGATTTATTTATTTGTCTTCCTCAGCATGTTTTCTTACTTGCTTGTTGATAAAATTTTTTAAAATCAGTTTTTTTTTTTGTTTGTTTTTTGTTTTTTTTTAATGTGGCTGTTTTTGTCTACCTGATGAGGTAGCTAAATGGAAATCTTTTAATTAGGAAATGAGGACCAACCAAAAGGTTCAGCAGATTAACGGACCTGCAAGCAGGCAAGGGGCTGGGGGTTTCAACCCCTGGCCTGCCATGCTGACTCTGCCCCCGGGTGCACCGAGACAGCAGTTGAGACTGGGCATGGTGGCACTCGCCTGTAATCCCAGCACTTCGGAAGCTGTAAACAAGTCGATCAGTAAGAGTCCGATCTAGTAGTGAGACCCTGAACACCCTGCAAATCCTTTCTTAAAATACAAAAATAAATAAATAAGTAAATAATAAATAAATTCAAATGAAGCATTCTAAATTCACAACCTGACAATGTGGAAAACAATTACTTTTGAGGCTAACTTAATGGTGTTAACTCGAAAAAATTAAAGACTCAGAAAGAACTACAGCTCAAGTACTTGGAAAATGTCAAGAATTATGGACTCTGATTTTCCTATATTTCTAACCTTAGACAAGAGGATGCCTGAAATTCTTCTTATTTCATAGGGTTGGCTGTGAATTGAATGAGGCAAAAGTAAATAAGGAAGATATCACTCACTCTTGTTTCACTTTTATTTTTAGTAACTATGGTATTTCTTCTCTATGAGAAAAAGAAAAATGGTTAATGCATTACTAACTACATGAAGTTTAAATACTTGCCCAGCACTCCAGGTAAATAAACAAAAAGGATTTAAAGAAGGTTGTCCAAGACAGCTAACCTCCACACACCCTTGTATCAGTGCATTATTTTTATACAGAAAAATGTCTAATGGCATAATATTGATCATCCATGAATGGTTTAACTTTTTTCTGCTAGTGACTAATTGCATTTAGAAATACTTGCTTCTACACTTGAATGTGTTCTCCCTGAACATTTATGGGATGGCAGGCTGAGGTTGATATGCACATTTTATTAATAAGGAGGACTAAAGAAGATTCTTCATGCAGCCTTATTAGAAAACCCCTTGAATTTATTAACCATATCCAACTAGATAATCTCTAGAGTGAATTCAAAGTTGTGTAATTTTAAAGATGAGGAACACTTTTCTAAAGGATTCCTGAAATGGATGAAAAGCTCTTGTAGATCTTAGGTTCTTTAACCAATGTTAAATATTTTCACCCTATTGAAATAAAAAGAAAACCGAAACATTACCCTTGGTTCTCACTCATGCCCATAACAGTCATATTTGTTCACGTGCGTTTGGGAGTACCCTGTTACACATCCTATAGGAAATTAAAGTGATAAGCATCATACTGACTACTAATTTTGAAGGTGTGGCTGAAGATGGTTCAAGGAAAAGGAAGAAAGGGGAGAAAAAAGTTTTTATTATCATTTTTCAGCCTAGCAGTTCCCGACCTGGTCCTCCTTGTTGATAATTCCCCTTACAGGCATACAAAACACACACAATTCTTCTTTTGTTATTTTCAGCTGTCTAGTCTACATATCACATTAGTTGAAAGATCAACCATGCCATTTCATAAAGGGAAACAACACCAAATATATTTATTTACATTAGCATTATTTCAGATATGACAGAGTAGATTTTGAAAATGGTAAATAAATTATTTAAAGATATGGATTAGAGAAACAAAGTTTTGCGGTCAAATTGTTCTCTTGCTTTAAACGAGAGTATGAACTTTAATTGAAATTTAATTTAATTGAAATTTCACAGATGATTGACCTATAAATTAATTAATAGTAGTGAGATTAGCCCCCACAAATTAAATATAAGATCTTTATAAGGTTCATTCAACATACTATCTATTAAAACTCACAGTACAACTGGAATAGTTTTTTTTCTATTTATTATGTTGTTTTTTTTTTTTTTTTCCATTCTTGGAAAGCAACTCTTTCAGGAAATCTATATATGAATTATTTCCAAAAAATTACCTAGACTCACACAACTACATGAGATACAAAAATACAGTATTCTCTTTTTGTCCTTGTGTTGTAAAGAAAGCCAGGATTTTTTTTTCATTGTTTAGTTTGATAAGCTAGAAATTTAAAATACAGTAGTAGTCCCTCACTATTTTGAGTTTGACTTGCAAAGAGTCACTGTTTGGAGGGTTTTAAAAATATTAATATAAATTATTTATTGAAAATTTTTCTCTTTATTGTGGGATTTTTCAGTATCATACAATATGCGTGCTATTAAAATTGTGTAGGTCTACAAGATTAGAAAATTGTTAAGAACATTAGAACTGTTTTTAAAAGCATGGGGAAGGTTTGTAAAAGTGTAGGAAAGGTTTATAAAGCCTATATATATATATATCTTTGCTACTTCACTGATTTTCACTTGTGCTGGGGGGTTTCTGGAATGTAACTTCTGTGATACAAGAGGGACCAGTATACTCACCTCTTCATAAAACATACCAGATTAAGAAAATCGGATTGGAAAATCAAACCATAAGCATCTTACTTGATCAGATTAACTTCTAATTTGGGCTATTCCAGTGACCATATCTTCACGCCTATATTGTTGACTTTGAATATTTCTTTTGTGATTCTTAACCTCTACTAGATTTATTTTTATTTTTTGCAGTACCAGGGTTTGAACTCAAGATCCTGCACTTGCCAGGCAAGCACTTATTCTACTGAGCTCTCCCCAGGGACCCCTCTACTAGATGTATGATGTCACACTAATTTGCATCTCTAAAGAATCTCTCTCTTTCTCACTCTTCATTTTTCTCTCCTCTTCCTTTGCACATTGTTTCTAATAACTTGCTACCTTGCTCCAAGACTCATTTCTGTGATGTCTGATTTTTTTTCTTTTACTTTTATGGTTTCTTCAGATAGCTTTTCTTTAGTTCCACCTTCTTAGCAACATCAGAGAGCTTTGTCCATTTGTTATTTGTATACAACCCTTTAGAATTTTGAGTTGCCTCAGTCTTCACTCAAGTCAGTATTTACAACTTCTAATGTAAGTTGAACGAGAACCTCTTAGCTCATTTTTTCAACAAATATTTGCTAGAAATTAGTGTCAGGCACTATGGGAGATATTCAGTGTAAGATTGAAAACAAACAGTTTATTTTCTCATGGAATTCAACTTGACTAATGGACTCAATGGCACTTTTTCCCAGCAGTACCGTGCACAGTCCTGCTAGCTGGTCACTTTTCAAAGAAAATGAATATATAGTTCTACATAGGAAAGTAGAGAAGAGACACACAGAGGAGGGAAGAGAAATACTGCAGGATGTAACATGAATGAAGACAGAGAAGTCTGATGAGTGAGAACAAAGAAAGAGGGGCTAAAGTTCTGAACACATTTAGGCAAAGACTGTGAGGTATGGGAATTTGGACAGATAAGAGTGAGAGTGAAAAAAGAAACTTAGGAACTCTTCTCTCTAACCTTTGCTGTTCTATCTTTTCCTTGAAGATTGCTCCACAAATCTTCTCACAGAATACCATAGTGCCAGTCAAGGTATTGGAAAATTCTTTTGTGGATAAGTGCTGAGATTAGTTCTGTCCTAAGAGACTTGTTCTTTGAGTTTAATAAGAATGATTTTTATTTGCAAAAAAAAGAACTTCAATTTACTGGGCCTGGTGGTGAGTACCTGTATTCCCAGCCCTTGGCAGGCTGTTAACTGGTGGATAACTACAATTTCAATCTAGTAATGAGACCCTGAACACCCTGTACACCTTTCCATAAAATATAAAAAAGAACGATTTTATTAACACTACTCCTATAGTAAAGTGTTCTTTTGTTATCTATCTATCTATCTATCTATCTATCTATCTATCTATCTATCTACCTAACTCATTTTAAACTTGCACAAATTAGGGCTAGGGACGTAGCTCTGTGGTGTAAGTGCCTATCTAGCAAGTAAAGGGTCTTCAGTTCAATTCCCAGTATGAAAAGAAAACAAACAAACAAAAAAAGAAGAAGCATATTTGCACGTATATTATAAATTTCAACTTGAAGGTCATAAACTAGGAATCAACCCAATGCTAGAGAGAGAGAGAGAGTCAGACAGACAGAGAAATAGACCAAGACAAACAGAGACAGAAACAGAGACAGAGATAGAGGCAAAGAGAAACCAAATATCCTTGCAGAAAATGAATGCCCTGAGGTCAATCACACACAGTTGAAAACAGGCCTTCAATGAGCCAGAGGAGGGCCAGCCAAGTAGCTCTTCAGATTAAACTTCCAGCTTAGGCAGACACAGTGGCCTGGAGTTGGATCCCCCAACCTGGGTACTGGCCTCCCCCCTAGGACTCACTGAGACAGCAATTGAGACTGGGTGTGGTGGCATAAGTCTGTAATCCCAGCACTTGGGAAGCTGTACACAAGAGGATCACTAAGAGTCTCATCTACTAGTGCGCCCCTGTAGACCCTCTCTTAAAATACAAAAAAAAAAAAAAAAAAAAAAAAAAAAAAAAAAAAAAAAAAAAAAAAAAAAAGAAAAGCAAGTGGGCTTCCTTCCTGTATCTTTTATCTCCTGAGCTTGAGATTGCAGCGAACTCTGTCTGGTCTTGCTGGCTTTCTCAGTGCAGTACAGAATTATGTGTATATATGGGGAGATAGGCCAAATTTGTAAAGGATTAAAAGCCATTGACTTAATTATATGTTGCATAGTTTGTTTTAATTTCTCTTTTGTTTCCCTGAGCTCTCAGACTTTTAGGAACACAGTGGCTCAATCTCATCATGGATTTGGAAAATTAATGGCAGGAACGTGCTTTCACATTCTGTTAAGTGGGGCTTTTCCCACCCAAAGTCAGTGCAGTGCTGACAGTATTCACTTAAGACAAATCTCCAAGGAGGAGATGAATCACAGAGACAGGTGTCAAGGCTGAGAGATGAGCTGCTCGCCCACCCCTACTAACTTGCCCCAGAGACTGACTACCTTGTTTGCCTTGAAGAATTTAGTTTTTATTTAATCAGAAAAACAGAAGTTTTCCTCATATGGTTTGTTGATATTCTTTCACCAGAGTCCCACTCCACAAATGTAACATGTTCAGAACTAAGTTAACAGTCAATCTACCATAGCTCCAAATAAAAGAACACCACTTCCCCCAGAATTTTTTGTTTTATGAAAGTTCTAAATCATTTATGTTTCTAACAAATTTTACATTTTATCCTTTGCTTCCTATTTCCTGCATATGGCTTTATTCTTTGTTCTCTCCTTTTTTAATACTGTTATCTGTGAGCGACTAGGTATGTGATTCTTTGCTTAATCATCTAATTGGAATTGTCCAGGACATGGAGACACATTGACTATCCTTTCTCCTTTCGTCTCCTACAGTGGGAGTGTTTGCCAATAGAGGAACAATATTCATTTGCCAAAATTTTATTTTTTCCAAATAAACATGTAAATTCAAGATGAAACTATACTACCCCCATATAATCACTCTTATTTAAAAAAGAAAAAAAAAGATTTATAAAATCTTTCTTACATCTGTTTGTTTTTTTGTTGGTTTGTTTGCAGAACCAGGGATTGAACTCAGGCCCTTGTGCTTGCCAGGGAAGCACTTATTCTACTATGCCATCTCCCTGCTCCCTTTCTTACATCTGAAGGAGTTGAGTTCTTTATGTGCTTCATTCATAAACTTACTTTTATTATTTATCTGAAGATTGCTGAGAATTTTAAGGATTAGCACTTGATTTAGATCAGGAGCTACAAAAATAAACCACTCACTTTAATCACTTAAGAAACATAAGAGTTACTGTTGATGGTGGCCCGAGTCTGCTTGCTCTGGGGTCAAATACTGACACTAACATTAGTCACATTGCTTAATTTTTCTAATCCTAATGTGTATTGATCTGAAATGTAGAATTTGTGGATAAATACAGCGTTTTCCTGTGATCAAAGTATCATAGGACTGAACATACAGTAATTTGACAATAAATTAAACTATGCTAATTACTATTTTCAAATCCACATTTTAATTGTAATGTTTCAAATATTATGTTTTGAATTTGCACTGAGTACAAATATATGTGCTGATAAATTAAATTAAGACAACCATATGGATGCCTATTTTATCCAAGGAGGATCATTTATTAATTCTTTTGTGGAAGAAGCAGTTATTTTTCAAATATTATTCTGAGAAGCATACTTTCAGAAAAGTATTTTATTATTCTGATTCTGAAAATTTTACTATGTGAGTCGTTTCAGAAAATGAACTTCAATTTGGATTTTCTGTGACTTGGAAATGAATAAAGATTTTATTGTCTGATCTAGGATTAACGAAGTCACCTCAAAGAATTCCCTTTGGGCAAAACTGCAGATGGGTTTTCTGCACTACTGAATTCCACATTTCCTCATAATTAAAAGGGTGGGTGAAATCCTTCTCACTTACATTTAACCCTACGAATGTTTACCTAGGCACATGCAAAAACAATGGCAATCTTCCAGAAGCAAGAAATAGTGATTTATTAATAATAGTCCTTAGTGTGATGAAACACAAAAGCAAAACTTTACCATTGTTAGAGGTGAAAACTCTTGCCTTTTAGAGAGAATGTAGGAACAGAGGTGGTGAATAGTATTGGTTAGCTGTTTTTTAAACCTAACACAGCTGAATAAAAAACTACAAAAATATTAAAGTGTGTTACGAACTAGTAAAATTATTTGCTGACTGTAGTAAGATTTGTTAAAGGATAATTATATCTATCTATCTATCTATCTATCTATCTATCTATCTATCTATCTATCTATCTATCATCTGTCTATCTATCTATCTATCTATCTATCTATCTATCTATCTATCATTTATTAGATGTAGAACATAAATGGAATGCTTAGAGCTCCCTCTTGCATATCTAATTTTTCACACAGCTAAAGGTAGCACCAGAAATCTACCACACACAGCTTACCTGATACCATCTGTCTAGGCATAGAAGAGCTACAGTCTAAAGGATTTGGAAAGCCCTTGTGGGGTTTTGCAAAGTGAGGGGCATGCGGAAGCTCAGACCTGGTTTTAACCCTGCCTAGATGTGGAGCCTCAAATTCAACCATCACATACCTGAGCTCCAAATCCCTCATCTGTAGAAACGTGGAATACCACATTTAGAATGTCTAGCCATGTGGTGCTGGTGAACCTATGACACAGATGCCACAGAAGGCTGTTTGTATCATTGAAAACTCCAGAGGTTTGTCGTCACTGGTCTCTGATCTAACTGTAAGGAAATGAACGTTGTAAGGGGAATCTAAAGCTTCTGCACATGCCACAAACACTGACTTCTCACTGATTGTTAAGTATTTGCTTTGTGTCAAGGCGTGTGCTCAGTGCTGGTGGGAAGCAGTAAGTTATGGGCACGGAATGGATGGGACTTTAAAATGCTAATTAAAACTAAATCACTAGAGATAGTGTTCTTTTTTTTTTTTTTTTGTCTTTTTGAGACAGGGTCTCACTATGCAGTTCAGGCTGGCCTCGAGCTCACAACAATCCTCCTGTCTCAGCCTCCCGAGTGCTGGGATTACAGGCATGCGCCACCACGTAGAGATAGTGTTCTTAATATGCTTTATTAAGTTAATCAATGTTGTATATGAGTCTATGTAAATGTTTTCCAAGGCATTTGTTTAGTTAGTGACTTAACGTGCTTTCTCTTAATTTCATCTTGTCTTGTTTTCTAAACATGATCTGGCAGTCCAATTTTCACATGTCTGGACAAAGTATCATTTCACTGGGGCTGTACCTCACATTAATGAAACTAGATAAAACAGATTCGCTAAAGTGTCCCTTCAATGTGCACAATACTCAAACCCTTATGTAAGAGTTACTTATTTCCTAAAAACAAGGTAATGGTTAATTTATTCCCTGAATATAATTATCTCTCTACAAAAACATTTTATCTTGAGTGTTAAGAAAACTCATGCTATAGTATATTCTATCCCTGTTCACCTCAAGTGTCAAATTAAGCAGCTTTTGGTAATATTGGGAATGAGGAAATACTGGTGTGAAGCAGCATGTGCCAAACCATGGTTATCATTGTTAATATATAGCACTTAGTCAGTGTATAGTATGTGTTAAAACCTCAGAGAAGTGTTTCAAAAGGAGCAACTCATTTATTTCCCTCCATATCCCCATGAGGAAGCAACATTGTCAACCTTTTGTGAAAGCAAAGAAACTGAGGCTTAACCTGGTTTAGTGACTTCCTCAAGCCCCACAGCTCATAATTGGTGTGTATGAAATTACGTGCCAAGACTATCCACCTTCAGAGCCTGCCCTTTTAAAGCACAACTCTAAATTGCCTCCGATGAAACTGAGGTGTCAGTTGGAAACCAAGTTATCTTTCATACCAGGTGTTCTTTAAGCTTCACTGTATTTATGTCTACTTTTCTCATAACCTCTATAATCATCCACTTATTGAGCTGCAGCTCACAGTGTGTGCGTAGGAGGTTGCAGATAACATATCAGCAGCTTGTGTTCCTATTCACGCTTGCCAGCTGTTCTAGCACAATATTTATTTGCCCTAAAAATCCTAGGCCATTCACTTTTGTATATAAAAAAACTCTCAATTGACAGTTCATCTTATTTTTGTCCTGAAAGCACTAGAATATGAGGTATGCTTGTCTTCAGATGCAGTATCCAGACAAACAAAATCCTCCACATTACACAGGACAGCATGCAAGTGGACATAACAGCCTTTGTCCTACTCACAAATTGTCCACCGGGTCTAAAATACGATGCTCCCTTCCCTACAAATTTTGTAAATCACTCTCTCTACCTTCATCAACACAGGTAGTGGCTAATGGAAGTTAAAGCATTCCAATTTATTTATAAACCTGCCAACTCAGTATCTGAGCTATATGACAGGTGTCAGGCATGCGAACTTCCTTGAAGAACCCCAATATGAGCGACTCCCAGTCTGTGGCATCATCTTTGCATCATTTAATGCCAGATGGCAGAAAAACCATTCACCTGGTAAAAAATAGAATAGTCCTTTCTGTCTTCTTTTTCCTATAGCTTCTCTTCTCAGGAAAATAATGTCATATATATTCCAAGATTATAAAAACGGTGCACTAATCCACACTACCTCTTTTCTTTCCAAAGTTCAGTCTTTAAAGAAGGCTGCTTTGAGTTTCTAGCAAAAACATTTTGATACATCTACATCCCCCTTGGAAACCGTTCCATCTTTCTCTTGATTTGTGGAATAATTATGGCTCCTTTGCTCATTAACTTTTCTTTTCCATTAAGAGGTCTGTCTTTTTTGACAGTACCTTCTGGCAGCTAAAATGCTAAATGCAAAATAATTTAGGCTTAAAAAGAGACCATTCAGTAGTCATTAAAAAAAAGTAGACCTCTTTTTAAGGATGGAATTTTAAAGACACTGCATATTGCTAAAGTTCTAAGGATATATTAAAAAATATTAGTACTAATTCTCTAAAAAGATTGTTAGAGTGTGGAAAATAGGTGCTACTGGCATCACAAATTCCAGCAACTAAAATAACTAGTATATGTTATTCACTCTGCATTAAATTCTGCTCTCCAATTCCTCTCCATGTGTCAAACATTTTTTATAGCCCTATTTTAGCCTCCGGGTATTTTTATTTGTTTGTGTAATAAGAAAATTGTTGAAAGTCAATATGATAGTCTGCATTCTACCTGTATTCTGTTTCTATGTGGGTTGAATCTGACATTCAGCATTTATAGGCAGCATGATGCTTAGGGAAAAAGCATTTTAATTATGTTCTGTGTTTGACAATTATTGGGTAGACCCAAAAGTCTTTGAAGTTAGGTACTGACTTACAATACATACATCATTAAATGGAAATGAAAAATATACACTGTTACCCTCTATTTTTTATAATTCTGTTCCTGCACTAGTGCCTGAGGGCTCCGACATTCCAACTGCTTTTCCTAAGTTACAAATTGCAGACTCAATTGAGTGACATATTTAGATTGAATGGGTGTTTGGCATAGTCTCTATCTTTATCTACTATGGAGACATGTTTAGTCCTGGGGACACCATTATTAGAGTTCTGTTTTCTTTCCCTTTTTAAAATTTTATGTTGAAAGGGTATTGGGGAGAATTGGTTAATCAAATTTGTTTTTTGTTTTGTTTAGTTTAGTTTTTCAACTATATATTCACGTATGTGTAAAGCTATTTGAACCTGCCATATGAAAGAAACGTCATTCTTCTGATACAAGTGCCTGGTCCTATCTTCTTTTATCTATTGCTTCTCTTCTACTTGGAATATAATGTTTAAGATTATCAATAATAATGCACAACTCCACATTGCATTCTTTCTTTCCAAAAAAAAGCTGTATCAAGTCATATATCAATAAAATACATTTTGAAAATGCCTTCTAAAATATACTTACCTGGGGCCAGAGAGATAGCTCAGGGGCATAAGCACCTACCTGGCAAACACAAGGATCTGAGTTCAATCCGTGGCCCAGCCTGCCATGTCATCTCCATCCTGGATTTGGGCACCCACTGTTCAGCCCCAGAACCAGGCTTGCCAGTGTATGGCTGTAATCCTAGCATTCAGGTAGTTAGGCCAAGAGGATCTTTGTGAATTTGAGACCAGCCTGGGGGCTTTAAAAAGTGAGCACAAGGCCAGCCCGAATGACATAGTGTGATCTTGTCTCTAAATAAATAAATAAACAATTAATTAATTTACATACATACATACATACTTAGCTGATGGAAAATGCTCAGGTTTCAGTTCTCTTCATGATTCCCTTGGGAACTCGATGCTTAGTCTATGGCCACTCGGCCCTGAAAGCACCCGATCTCGATCTCATCTGATCTCAGAAGCTAAGCAGGGTCGGGCCTGGTTAGTACTAGGATGGGATCTCAACACTTAAAACACAGTGCTTGAAGAGTTGTCTCATGCTTTCTTAACAGAGAGGATTTGAAGATGTATTTTGGAAAGGAAAAGAGCAAATAATCCCAAAGTATTTCAACCTGTTGAATAACATCGAACTTTGTGACCTTATCTGCATCTCATTTTAATGGATACAGTGTGGCAGTGGAAAAGGCTCAAAGGAGAACAAAGTTAAAGGCAAGCAGAGCAGTGACACACAAAGACTGCTGGGAAGCATCAAGAGAATTTCAACTGGAAAAGGCAGATGCAAGGAAAGACATCCTGACTTCCTGTAAGGAAAGGGCTGCCTTGGGAGACGTTTGGCTTGGGTTTGAATGAAGAGTGCCTAACTGGGGAGGTGGTAGGAAAGCCCAAGGGAACATGTCCTGCTCCACCACTTGGAACTCTCTAATTTGATGATTAGCTTTAGTACAATCAGTTGCTGCACTAACTCTCTGCCTGGGTATATCCTAGCTGTGATATCCTAAATTGATTTGTGTTTTGAGTCATAATAGGTAATACCTGTATTAATTTGCTAGGGCTGCCCTAAGAAAACATCACAAGTTGTTTACATGAAGCAATTGATATTTATTTCCCCAAGGGGTATGAATTAGCAGTCCAAAGTGAAGATTTGGTAGTTCTAGCTTCTGAAGCCTTTCTAGAGTACACTTGAGGATGTTCTCCCTGGTCCTCACAGTCTTTCCACTGTATGAGCAAATCCTTTTTATCTCTCTGTGCATCCAAGTTTTCTCCTCTCACACTGCCACCAATCAGATCAATTAAGAATCACCCTAACAGCTGTCTTTTAATTTAATCACTACTATAAAAGCCCCATTACCGAATCAGTCACATTCCAAGGTGTTGTGGTTAAGGTTTCCATAGGTCAGTTTGGATAGGCAGAGTGAGAACATTGAGACCATACTCGTACCTGAGTTAACTTCTCATTTCTGAGAGTTTTTCCTGAAGAAAGAAAGGAAAATTGAGACTACAGCCTGTTTCCTGGAAGAGAAGGAAACATAAGTCAAAGCTTGGGTAACATGAGGGTACCATGCTAAGGAGCATCCAGCTCTGAATTAATTCCTACCAGCAGAAGGGTCTCTTGTCATCTCCCTGTACATGCAGCTTTAGCCATAAACTGCTCTTTGGCTTCTGGTGAATGGGGAGAGAATTAAATTCATTATAATATTAAATAGATCAGGTGGAATTAGCTCTCAGCAGAGAGCAGCTGCTGGATCCAGCAATGTTATGACAGGCTCTGCCAATTAATGCAATGAAAATATAATCATCTGACTTCCACCATTTCCAGGTCTTGACAAGCTCCAGAGACCTGCTGGGTAATTTCTTCTGGTCTAGGCCCACACATATTGGCTTGACAGTGGCTACGTCAGAGGCCAAAGTACAACATGTTTGACAGTCATTCTAGATGAGAGCTAAGTAAAGAGAAAACGTTAGGACCCAGAATGATGGGAAGAAAATTCCAGGCCTGTGTGTTCATTTTGCTTTTATTAATACAGTTAATATTGATTTAGCTACCAGCAATGTAGCCTGATTTCTGCTTAGAGCAGCAGAGTGGAGGTGGGAGAAAGACAACAGAGGGCCCACTCTACTATTGAAGAAGTTTAGTTTTGCTGAGTTGGTGCATGTGTGATTTCATAATAAGGTATTAGCTTGAAAAAGAAATAGAATGTACCTTTATATGTCAGAAAGTATTGGAGAAGAATATGTTTTGCTTTGCTGAACTAGATAAGTTAAGGTTGGGTTGAAATGTTGTTAACAGGAAGCTAAAGTTAGTGGGCTAATTTGAACAGACAAAAGCATCCCTTCAAACAAATTTAGAATAAATTTAGGCGATATCAATATAGTTGTTAACAAGCATCTGAGAAGAATGCCGTAATTAGAAGGAAGAAGGGGAGAGGTTCAACCTGCTTGCAAGTATGATCCTTTAGAGAAGGGGCTGGGCAGGGGGAAGACAGTGTTAGTGAAATGTCTTGTAAGTGCCCCAGTGGAAGTCTTTGTTACTCCAGTTCTTCCCAATGGAAACCAATGTGGAGATGATGACACTTCTAGCAAGACAGCAGGCACCAGTGGAGGCTGATCATAAAGTTAGACCCAAGCAACCCCTCGAATCCCTTGTAAGTAGAAAAGGGCAGGGCCATGAGTTTGTTGGGTTCTTTAGTTTTGCTTTTTTTTTTTTTTTCTTCCATTCCTGGATGAACTTTTTCTAGGGTTAGAATGCTTCTGGGGAGGTTATGTAGTAATTTCATGTTTATGATTCAAGAGAACCTTACAAGAACAAAAAAGACAGATGGCTTCTGAAAAGAGAAGCATCACTGCCCTTTACAACCATCTTCTCTGATGCAGAATGATGGAAGCAATGTCAGAAGTGGAAGGCTGTTTTATGGATTCCCTGCTTTGAAAAAAAATGATGCTGTGTGTAACCCCCCACTCAGTAAGCATTCCAGTGACTGGGGAAGACATCATTCTGCTCAAATGTGAAAGAGCAGAGGCATTAGGTCATTGTTCACATCCTGCCCAATAGAGGAGGAGCATTCTGTAAATAGCTTTTCTCGTGAAACAATTTTCACTCCTACTCCAATCTGTACAAACATTAAGTGTGGGCATCTTAAACAAAGAAAGATTGTGACCGGCAATTTTGGGAATGAAGAGCTCACAAGTCACTTCTCTGTGCCTAGGACCCTTGAGGATATGCTATGGAGGTGGACAATTAATTCTAATTAGAAGAGTTAAGAAGTATGAACTGATGTTTGATCATAGCACAGGGTGTATTCTAAAGCTTCTTACATACACTTGTTTGCAACTTGGGTTTTTGTTACATAAGATTATATATTTTGACCACTCGGTAAAGAATTTTTGCGACCTTAATGGTAAACTTAAGTGTTCCATGTCTTCCTTCTGGCAGATCCCTTAGCCCCACTGCATTTGGGCCCCACTGCCTCTAAGAATTGAACCTCCATCAAAATTTTATAACATTTCCAGCAATTTCTTCTTTTTCATTATTCCATTGTAATAGAAAATATTTAAGCATTTCTACTCTATTACACATGAAGAGAAGAACCAAGCTAAAGAGGTTAACATGATGATTCACTTTTGACAGTAGGCCCAGATATACCAAAGCATCTGAAAGCGTGCGACACATATTTTACATAGGCATTTGTAGGTTGTGGGCACATGGTGAAGGCACAAGTCTCAGAAGTGGGAGGAGATTGAGTCTCTACATATGCTAGCCTGCTATTTCTTAGCATTGATATTTGGGAGCATGTTTTCTTGCAGCAATACCAAACAGGTTAACATGTTTTCTTTCTGCATTATTATTATATGCTCCACCTGTCAGTTCTAGTTAAAAATTTTCTAATCTTACATTCCAACCATCCTTACTAGGTACATCTGACTTCAGACTGGAACTCTTGTCTCTAGCACCACTCTTTCTCACTGACCCTTGAAGGATTTTACTGCTAAAATAAACCAGAAAGTTACGTAATTCTAAAAATGCTATTCATACACAGTTTCACAAAACTAGGAGAAATTGTTAAAGGTAAAAGTAGGTAAAGTGTTTGGGGGAAGGCAGATAGCTTTGGTAGAGGGAAAAGAAAGGGGGATTTCATTGAGATTCAAGGTTGTGTTGTATAGTTAGTATTAGATGAGGTTCTTGTTGAGTGGACTGAAAGCACAGTTCTTATGTGGAGTATTTCTTTTTTCAAACTATACTATACAATGTCACATATCTGTCCTAGGGTTGTGAGATACCCTATTGTTTTCTCAGCTGTATACCTAGTGAGCACAGAGTGTAACCTTCAAAAAGGAATGTGACCTTGTGAGATTTCTGATTTTCTGACCCATGCCCCAATGCAAGTGCCTTTACCTAAAGATGTTCTTCTGAGCTGCTCAAAATAAATTGGAGCTTGTCACTTGTTGAAATTACAACTACTGAACAAAAAATACCACTCCCTTGCCTTTTCTATCTCAATCTCTCTTCTACTTAACTTTTTAACTTAACTGACAATTTTTTTTTAACTTTTGACTCCAACATTCACTGAAAAATAATCGGGAACCAGAAGCTCACAAACTATTTTTATGAGTGTGTCTGGAAGATATATTTGACCAAGTTTTAAACAAAAACACTAAGCTCCAGAGTATATGAGAATTGAGATAAGGACCAACAAATGAGCAAAGAGGCAGAGAGGGCATTAGAAGGAAAGAAGAGCTGGCCAAGCAGCTGGAGGGAGTAGGTACCTGAGTATAGGGGCAAAGGCTGGCACTCATTTGTCCAGTTTCTTTTGTGTCTTGCACACCGGCCTGCTTAGTACAGTACCACAAAGGACTCATTTTGCTGTGAAGGCAGAAGCAGGAACAGGTGGAAGTAATGGAAGAAGGTGTCCCATGCAGTGAATAGAGAAGGGTTTTCAATCTGCTCTGGAAAGGCAAAGATGAAAAATATTTATCCACTGTCTTACCTGTGCAGGACAAGATAGTAGCCCCAAGATTAAATGAAGAGACAAGTATGTATTCATCTCAGATGCCCATTTCAGAATGGGGCCTTTAAATCTGAGGGCCCTGTACATTATTCTGAAGATCCTTTGTCTGTGTCATCCATGTGGATGAGTCACGGCCAATGCTTGACCAGTTTGCTCTCTGTGAGACACTCAGAGAAAGTTTTCTCTCCATTTGACTCTCCCAAGGCACACTATAGAACTTCAGTCTCTTTCCTCTGTGGCTCCATAATCTCCTTGTTCAGAAAATTTGGGGCTCAACTGAGTATCATGATGTTGCAGTACAGGTTCTCCTATGTCCTGAGTCTTCTCTGACCTTGAAAGGCTAAGGCCAAAATGTTGCCTGGCTTTGCAGCCCTTCTGTTTCTCCAACTTTGATTTGTGAACTTAGGTTATTAACCATCCAGAAGAAAAGCTGATTAGTATCCTGCAGCATATGCCATTCACTCTGCCTAATCAGACTCAATTGATTTTAGTTGTTGTACGTTTCCCTTTGTATTTCTGCTTTTCACTTCTTATACTAGGGAGACTATATGATATTTACACCTGTGTGTCTGGTTTATTTCACTGGTATATGTTCAAGTGGTATCCACTTCAGTATAAATGCTTCAAACTTCTCATTCTTAACAGCTGAGTAATACTCCATTATATAGAAATACCACATCTTTTTCAACCATTCCTCATGTGATGGACATCTTGGTTGTTTACAAGATTTTGCTATCACACATTGCACTTCTATAAATATAGGTACACATATATCACTATGATACAATGTTTTCAGATCCTTTGGGAAAATCCCCCTAGTAGGGGGATAGCTGGCTTGAATGGGATTTCTAGTCCTATTGTTTTGAGGCGTCTCCACACTGACTTCCACAATGGGTGAAGCAGTCTACATTCCCACCAGCAGTGGAGAAGTGTTCCCTTTTCCCCACAACCTCTGCAACATTTGTCGTTGGTTGATTTCCTTATGATAGTCATTCTTTCTGGAATACAAGATAAACCCTGAGGGGACGTCACTGACCACATAAGAAACATAAAGTACATGTGTTGGTATATAAGTCTTGCTTTATCTAGGTCTTAAAAATCCAGCAGAAAAGTATAAATATGAAGTATACATCGTGGGGCCATAATATTAAGATGAGCTGTAAATGGCTATGGTCGACAACTTCTTTGAACAGCTCACTACTGTTTAGAATGCTGGACTGTGTTGGATTGTGTTGTCGAATTCAAGCACCTAAGTTAGTTGAATGACAATGGAGTGCCCACCTTGGACAGGTGTAGACAAAAGAAGGGGTATAGAAAGAAAAAATCATGATGTGTGTGTATAGACAGTACAGTTGGGATAGATGACGCTGTGCTTCTACATAATTCTATGAGAGGCAAGATCTGCACTAATGGTGGTTGGACAGGATATTATGTCGGCTTCTAGTGCTATGGTCATCCACTAGGAAAATAATTATTGAATTTTTGATATAATTCAGGTATAAAAAATAAGATAGGAAGACAGCTACACTCTTAATTTACTGATAAGAGACATCTGCTATAATAATGTCTGTAAGTATAATATCATGTATGTACCTTGTATTATACCAAAACAGTATGAAAACAGCTTGCAATGTATTAATTTATCGAATCTGTCTTGTTAAGGTATCTTAAAACTGTCTGATTAATATTTGTACTTCAATAAAATTAAAAATAAATTAAAAAAATAAATAAAATTGAGAGCCATGTTATATCTTAGTTCTTTATATATTCTAGACAGTAGACCTCTGTCTGATTACTTATTAGTTAGGATTTTTTTCAAAATTTGTGGGTTGTCTTTTCACTCTGTTGACAGTTTCTTTTGACACGCAGAAGCTCCTTAAGAAGAGTTGATCCCAGTTGTTGATTCTTTCAAATGCTTCCCGTGCGAATATATGTTTGTTGTCGAACTCTTTACCTACCGCTATGTCTTCAAGTGTTCCTCTTACTTTCTCTTCCAGGAGATTGAGTGTTTCTATTTTAATGTTTAGATCTTTAATCCATTTTGACTTTAACTTAGTGCATGGTGATAGAGCTGGGTCAAGTTTTAGTTTTTGGCATGTAGAAAGCCATGTTTTCCAGCACCATTTGTTAAAGAAGCTATCTTTCTTCCAGTGAGCTTGTTTAGCCCCTTTGTCAAAGATCAGCTGGCTGAGTGTGATTTTAGATGCCTCTGCATCTTCTAATCTATTCCTCTGATCCTCAGGTCTATTTTGTTGCCAATACCATGTTGATTTTTATCACGGTAGCTTTGCAGTATAATTTCAAGTCAGGGATTGTGATGCCTCCTGCCTTGTCTTTATTGGCCAAATTGCCTTTGCTATTGTAGGTCGGTTGTGGTTCCAAATAAATTTTAGGAATGATTTCTCTATGTCTGGGAGGTATGTTGGTGGCAGTTTGATAGGGATTGCATTACATTACATCTGTACAGCAATTTTCGTAGTATGGCCAACTTCACGACTTTGGTTCTTTCTATCCAGCAGCATGGAATATCCTTCCATTTTCTGAAATCATCTATAATCTCTTTTCGTAGGGTGTTGTAATTTTCCATGAAAAGATCTTTGACTTCCTTGGTTAAGTGAATCTCAAGGTATTTCATTTTCAGCGGTGCTATTATAAAAGGTACTGCTCTATTGTTTCCCTTTCAGTGTGCTTGTATCTGTGTAGAGGAATGCTATTGACTTTTGAGTATTGATTTTGTATCCTGCTATGCTACTGAATTTCCCTATCAGTTCTAGTATCTTCTTGGTGGAATTTTTGGGGTCTTCCAAGTAAAGTATCATGTCATCTGCAAATAGTGATAATTTAACTTCTTTACCTATTCTTATTCCCTTTATTTCTCCCTTTATTCTAATGGCTGTTGCTAAGGATTCCAAGACTATATTGAATAGGAGGGGTGATAGAGGACATCCTTTTCTTGTACCTGATTTAAGACTAAAAGATTTCAGTTTTTTCCCATTTAGGATTATATGAGCTTTTAGGTTGTCATAGATGGCTTTTATCAAGTTAATAGAATCCATCTATTCCAATTTTCTGTAGGACCCTGAACATGAATGAGTGTTGGACTTTAAAGAAGCGAATAAATATATGAAAAAATGCTCTGCATCACTAGTCATCCGTGAAATGCAAATAAAAACAACACTGAGATACTATCTCACTCCAGAAAGAATGGCTATCATAAGGAAATCAACCAACAACAAATTTTGGAGAGGTTGTGGGGAAAAGGAAACACTTCTCCACTGCTGGTGGGAATGTAGACTGGTTCAACCATTGTGGAGGTCAGTGTGGAGACTCCTCAAAAGAGTAGGACTAGAAATCCCATTCAAGCCGGCTATCGCCCTACTGGGGGGATTTTCCCAAAGGATCTGAAAACATTGTATCATAGTGATATATGTGTACCTATATTTATAGAAGTGCAATGTGTGATATCAAAATCTTGGAAACAACCAAGATGTCCATCACATGAGGAATGGTTGAAAAAGATGTGGTATTTCTATATAATGGAGTATTACTCAGCTGTTAAGAATGAGAAGTTTGAAGCATTTATACTGAAGTGGATGCCACTTGAACATATACCAGTGAAATAAACCAGACACACATGTGTAAATATTGTATAGTCTCCCTAGTATAAGAAGCAAAAAGCAGAAATACAAAGGTAAACGTACAACAACAACTAAAATCAATTGAGTCTGATTAGGCAGAGTGAATGGCATATGCTGCAGGATACTAATCAGCTTTTCTTCTGGATGGTTAATAACCTAAGTTCATAAATCAAAGTTGAAGAAACAGAAGGGCCACAAAGCCAGCCAACATTTTGGCCCTAGCCTTTCAAGGTCAGCGAAGACTCAGGACATAGGAGAACCTGTACTGCAACATCATGATACTCAGTTGAGCCCCAAATTTTCTGAACAAGGAGATTATGGAGCCACAGAGGAAAGAGACTGAAGTTCTGTAGTGTGCCTGGGGAGAGTCACATGGACAGAAAACTTTCTCTGAGTGTCTCACAGAGAGCAAACTGGTTGAGCATTGGCCATGACTCATCCACATGGATGATACAGACAAAGGATCTACAGAATAAGATACAGGACTAGAAGATAAACCCTGAGAGGACTTCACTGACCTCATAAGAAACATAAAGTACTAGTGCTGGTATATAAGTATTGCTCTATCTAGGTCTTAAGCATCTAGCAGAAAAGTATACAAATAAAGTATACATCGCGGGGCCATAATATTAAGTTGAGCTGTAAATGGCTGTGGTCGACAACTTCTTCGGATATCTCACCATTGTTGTGGAATGCTGGACTGTGTTGGATTGTGTTTTTGCATTCAAGCACCTAAGTTAGTTGAATGACAATGGAGTGCCCATCTTTGACAGGTGTAGACAAAGGAAGGGGTATAGAAAGAAGAATCATGATGTGTGTGTATGGATAGTACAGTTGGGATAGATAACACTGTGCTTCTACATAACTCTATGAGAGGCAAGATTTGCACTGATGGTGGTTGGACAGGATATTATGTCGGCTTCTAGTACTATGGACAACCACTAGGCAAATATCAAGGTAGAAAGTATTAATTATTGAATCTTTGATGTAATTCAGGTATAAAAGATAAGATACGCAAACAGCTTCACTCTCTTTGTTTACTGATAAGAGACATACGGTGTAATAATGTCTGTAAGTATAGTGTCATGTATGCACCTTCTACGATGCCAAGACCTTGTGAAAACAGTTTGCAATGTATTGATTTGTCAAATCCGTCTTGTTAAGGTATCTTGGAACTGTCCCATTGATATTTGTACTTCAATGGAACAAAAATTAAAAAAAAGAAGAGCTTTAGCTTACATGAATTTCTCAATGTACTAAAAGAATCAACACTTGTAAAAAAAATGAAGAGAGATTTATTTGGGCTCGCAGGTATGAGGGGTTTTAGTCTATAGTCAGCCACCTCCAAGGAATATGGGGTATGAGGAAGGATCTACTGGTGCATAGGTCAGCTGCTCACCTCGTGGTAGGCAGGAAATAGAAAAGAGAGGAGCAGGAAGGTTATGTCCCTAGTGACTGCCTCTTTGAATGAGAATACGCTTAGGGCCACAGAAGCTAGGAAGGAAGCACCATCTGAAAGCCCCACCTCTGAGTGTGTGGGACTTTTCGTGCATGTTCTAGATGCACACCATAATACGTACCTTTAGAGGAATTCATTATTTTCTTTCAACTTTAGTGAGATAAGAGGCATTGCAAACCAAAATTTCAAGACAATATCATATTGATGTAGTAGAAAACTAGAGTCTATAGAAAAAATCAGACCTATTTCAAACCTCATCTATGATTTTACATATCTGAAATTCAGGCCTTTACAATTGAATGATACCTGCATCACAGAAGAACTAGCAGGTAGTGGATGTTAAACATTTACAGATGAAACAGATTATAGTATGTGGCATGGTAAGTCCAAAATTATGTATGATAGAAGAAATCTTAGAGTGTGATGTGCTGCTTGCCAATTTCCAGATCTAATTTCTCCTTGCTAGGCATACTGTTAAATCAGTATAATACCTTTACTACAGGCCTAAGACCATGGGGTAATGGTGTTGTTCTATGTGTGCAGATATGAGGATACATGTTACAACACTAATTCTAGAAAGACCTTGCCCTATTATGATAACACGACAATGCCACAGTACAGTACTGTTGGAGTATATGTTCTTGGAATCATTTCACTAAAACCTCTCTTCTATATTTGTCACAAGGAACCCCTGTTTAATTCCTTGATGATTAGAAAAAAGACATCTTTTATTAATGATTAACCACTATCAGAATTGAACATATCTGTGATATAAAACAAAACAAATCATACCATATCCGGCAAAAAACATAAAAAACAGATTGAGATTGAGTGAAGAAGAAAATAAACAAAAGCAGAACTATAAAATATAAAATAATATGACAGCGAAAACCAGAACAGTAACTTTATTTCTTTTTTTCTCTTTTCCTTGACCCCCAGAGAATACACAAATAAAATCAATTAATGGGCCTTGAAGAAGAATCACTTTAAACTGTTCAATTAAACTCCGCAATGCAGGCAACGGAGGGAGAGGGAAAAAAAAAAACAATAAATACGTCTTAAAAAATGGACTTGTCAGAGGCGCCAGGGTCCCGACATGCACCATTACTGACAGATCGAATCACACTTCCATTAACACCATAATCTTACAGACTCCACAGGCTGTGAAAAAGGGATTTACTTTAATCAGGATTGGTTAGGACTGAATTTGAAAAGCGCTATAAGTGAAATAAAACATGACCTTCACCTTTTAGAGTTTTTGTCCGTATTAGTTTCCCTGGTATGTAATTTGCTGTCCACCCAGGGTCATTTTTAATGACTGTGATCTGTTGAGATATTTCTCCTGCCTGTTTGTAGTGGAAATCGCTGGCATAAACCGCAATACTCTTTCTTAACTATTTCCCTTTATGTAGATTTGATTAGCAAGCATTATTGTCTTTTCTACTTTTAAGCAAGTGTACCTTTTCTAGGGTTTTCCAAAGTTTCCAGAAATTTTTCAAAAGTTGTGCTAAAAATGAAAGTAACAGGGTTCTGGGGCAGTGACCGGGTCCCTTTTAGATCATTCACTGATACAACTCAGCCCAGCGCAGGATGTTTGCCACAACTATGAGGAAACGCCTAGGAAAAGGCATCCAAAGAGTTGCTTCTATTAAAGCTCTTCTCTCTGTCTTTACCAAGCCCAATGTGGTCTGCGGGGGAGGGGCATTCAATACTGACCACACTTCTGAATCTAAGTGATATTTTCAGAGCTTTGCATGACAGGTTCCATAGAAAGTACTGTGAGAAACGAACTCAGGCAGCTGTTATTCATCATGCTTAGTAAATTCTCTGAGATAATTTGATTAGTGCCTTGTTGGTAATAAGCCCTTACCCCGAGGCTGGGTGGAATGACTCTGGCTGGCCAGGTGAGATGAATAGCCACTAAGGACCCACGGAAACCTATCAGTCTAAAAGATGTCAAAATAAGCTTTCTTCACTGAATTTTGCTTCATATTTCTGCCTTCCAAATGTACTGAGAGATCAGCTCAGCATCAGGTTGGTTGCTCCTCCCGTCCTCCCAGAGCACGGTGTGTGAGAAGACCTGTAGCCAGCTCTCAGGAAGCAGCTGCTCTTGTGCCTTATTTACCTCCAAAGGGGGTATTTTTCAATATTAAGATGAGCATTGCTTTGTTCAGTATAGATTTTTAATTTGTGAGAAAAACAAAAGCCATTGAAACATAACTATTCCATTGGGCCACGTATTGCTGTATGCACGTGAATGATCATTGCTGCAATTTGTTAGAAGAAAGGTATGACTGGAGATCTCCAGTCCTTAATTGTAAACTCTGACCTTTTCTGAAGCTGTTGTACCTGAGCATACCTACCATTTGTCCCAGCATTTGATTACGATTTTATTTCCAAACTGAAACAAGTTAAATGTCTTTGTTAACTTTTATCATTTGGGAAGGCCATACAAGAATGAGAAAAGGGTCTAAATAATCCAGCTGTGTGCAGGGAAGAAGAGAAACTCTAAATTATCCTGCCGGCACTCTAGTTAGGATTAGTTATGTCCAAAGTTGATAAAGGACCAAAGGGTATCTAGGAAAAGTAACTAAAACAAGATTTGATAAAGGAAAAAGAAAAAAGGAGAAGCAAGATAAGGTCAACAAAGAAATACTGGCAGAATGATAGGAGGGAGAGAGAATTAAGGTAAAGAAAGTAAGAGAAAACAGGTTGATTGGAAATGGAATACTAAGAAAAATAACAGAAAATACACAAATATAAAACCAACATATTAAAGGCCCCAAGTGAAAGGATCTAATAGAAGATTTGGTGGTAGAATTGCAAGGTTAATTCTAGAAGTATTTTTAAAAGCCCCTGAAAGCATAAAATTCACTTTAAAAAAGCCCAATTTTGAAAGCTCCCTAGAGGCATGTAATAGAAAAGGGCTGTTAAATGCTATTTCTATTTTTTCCCCTGTTTTCCTTAGGGGCTGTCTCAGAGGGATGATTTATTGTCTGTTATATTTAAAGTGACAGAGCCAATTTTGAAGGCCTGCTTCCACAGTACTAGCACTGAAGTACCTAGATTGCAGAGCACACCCTGCATGGGCCAGCAGACAACTAGATTCCACTTGGCTTTGAGGAGTGTGACAGACACATTAGAACCAAGAAGCACATGGGCCTCCAGTCTTAGGAGCAGAAGTCCTGTTCAAGTAAATGAGACTACTGTAGTTGCTAGAGTCAAGGCTTTTCTTCATTGTCAACCTATTTTTTTTTTTAAAAGAGGAAAAATGATATTTATTTGAGAATAGCAGAACATTGCCTGGCAAATGCTGTGAATATGTTTAGCAAATGAGGCAAAGGCAAGTTCTTCAAGAAAAAAAAAAAGAATTGCATATTATAATTTGGAAAGAAAAATCTTTGGGTCCTGTGAATAATAACAAGACCAGCTTCATTCTGAAGTTGAGTAAATAGTTACAGGGCAGATGCCCTAGTAGAAGTGCTTTAGATCCTGGTGGTTTCTTGTAGTAGTCACTGTCAAGTAAGCATGAATAAGTGGCCACATTCTATATCTTCCTTTATTTACTTACTTATTGTTCAGTTGACACAAATGACTCTATTTTGATGCCAACATCTTTGACATTTCTTTCACATTATCCAGAAAAGTTTCGACTTTTTATTTTATTGAAAAGGTAAATAAGCAGTGTCTTCTCAGAGGAAATTCAGAATCTAATTTCTGTCAAGCTAACAGGAAAGTTCACACTTTATTTAACAAATACAACATTTGCATTGTGTCCCTTCCACCAGGCTAACTTCTATGCAAACCAATAGGTAATGGCTGGATAAAGGCTGGAAATAATGATGAAGACTATAAGGATTCCTAGCAGGAAGGGAACTGAGAAAAAGCACAGTCACTGAGCTTTATCCAGATATCCCCAGAGTTTACAAACTTGAATTAATTAATTATTATTATTATTATTATTATTATTATTTTTTTTTTGTACTTTGGAGAAGGATCTACAGGGTGTTCAGGGTCTGACTACTAGATCAGACTCATAGCGATCTGCGTGTTTACAGCCTCCCAAGAGCTGGGATTACAAGAGCATGCTACCATGCCCAGTCTCAATTGTCATCTCAACACACCCTGGGGATCGAACCCCCAGGCCCTGCACCTATTACAGGTGCTTTATTCCGCTGATCTATTTGGCTGGCCCACAAAATTCAATTTAAATCTAGATTCTATATTATGAATGAACTTGATTTAGTAAGATAGCCTTAATACTCAATGTGCTTGCCTTGAGAATACTATAAGAGTCAGTTTAACATAAGATATCACAATATTCTGAAAGTTCTAAAATCAGCACAATTCACCATGATTGCTAAGTTTTCTTTAAATTAATTTCTTCCGTAATTGTCATCACCTTGAGTAACTGGGACCATTTTGGGCAATATTCATTATATCAGAACTCAGAGTTATTGTAAATACCCCGACCTCTCATGTAATAACACATTTCTTTTCCTATACATGCTCTCTATTACAACAGCCTTATTAAATAACTAGGAAAATTCTTCATGTTTTCCTCCCTCTCATATTAGATTTTCTCATAAATTATTTTTGTTTACATTTTTGGTAATTAACACAATAGCCATTATAAACAATAAGACAACATATAAAAATAAAAAAAAACACTTGCTAATCTACTTATCAAATTCTAATTTAAATGTTCAATTAATATTTAATTTTCAACCATTTAAAATGTCTATATGAAGACAGTTCTCAACATATTTTGTGAAACAAATCTTCATGCTTTACCTTCTTTTTTCACTCAATATTGTTAAGTAATAAAATTTATTTAAAATTACATTTACAATGCTGCATTGAATCTATCTATATTTTATGTACATGCACTATTAATATTTTGCATTTATGTCCTCTAAAACAACAAATTCGTAGAAACAAAATTTATGTTACAATTAATTTAACATAATCAGCCTGCTCATAAACATTCACAAAACCCTTAATGGGTGTTTTCAGTGTCCCAAAGGAGTATTTAAATTATGGTGCCTTCCTCTCTCTACACCCAGCCAGCTATGAGTAGTATCTTATTTTTATTATTTTTTAATACATTTTCTAATAGGATTTTAATGTATACTTGTACTTAATATAAAATATACAACTTACATTTTAATAATTTATATTATAGAATATATTTAGCTTACTGCACAAGTCCATTCATCAATATGATTCTTTTAAAAAATTACATTTATACTGGGAAAAAAGAGAATATGACAAATATGAATACAAAATTTACTCTGATTTTCATAGCAGTGAAAATAGAAGTCTGTTTATGTTTTCCACTTACCATGTGTTAGAAACCATACTAATTCCTCAACACAAAAAATTTTCATAATATGCATTAAAAAATGAACAAATTTTATGGAACCATAGAAGAGAATTACAACAATGACCAATACTTTAATGGGGTTACAATAAACCCAAACATGCCCTTTATTTTGTAGTTTCTTATGGCTACACTCAGTAATCTCTGACAGATTATCGAACTATGATAGTTTTGTTGAGGATTGAAATTAGGAGTTTTGCAATAACTGATCCATTCCGAAACACAGCCAAAATTGATCTTAGCCAAAAGATCAAGTATAAGTACAGAACTATAATTTGTATAATGCCTGTCTGTACACTAAACACTCTATATAGACCTTTCATCTTCAGAAAGCTTATGGAGAGCCTGCATTTACTGATGGAAACATCAAGGCAGAGAGAATTAGTCATTTCTCCCAAATCATCCCACGTGCCGACCTCGGCACCACCGTGTGAATCGAAGGGGCCCTCTGAGGCGCGTGGCCCTCTGCTTCCCGTTTCTCAGGAGCAGATCTGCTGAGTGATTGCGTGACTGCATCTCCATCCAAGTTACTGAGAAAACAAGACAAGAAAGGGGTCTGTCAGGGACTTTAGATCAACACATAGGCTTTGCTGAAAGTTAAAGAAAAACATTTAATCTATTGTTTAAGGAAAGCTATATTTTCCATATAATATATTCAAATGTATATTGTCTCACATCACTGTGCAATTGTGCTTTATGTGGAAACCTCAAAAAGATATTTTTGTTCTGAATCACAGATGGGTTAACTGTTCCCATACCACGGACAGTGCACAACGTACTCTCACTTTAATTGGAAACTAAAGGCAATGATATCGAGTGCCTGTAATGTACATTGTTGATGTATGTATAAATATTTTGACTTTAAGAGTTTGATTTCCCCTCATCAGCTCACTCTATGTATTTAAATATTATTATTTTAAAAATACACATTTACTTTTAGTTAACCTTTAATTTATACATATAATCAACTCTCTATTGTGCCTGAGTCAATTAGACAATCTAATAATCACATGCAGTGCCTTATTACAAAGTTTTGGCCATTCATGGACACCACTACCATTGGGACATGAAAGACAAAGAGAAGTATAGTAAGTCTTACACTAAGTCATATTTAACCTCTTACAAAACCAAAAAATACTGGCAGTTTTAAGTAATCTATGCTGGGCCAATGAGATAGCTCAGTGGTCTGAAGTGCCTGCTTTGGCAAGCTTAAGCAGCTTGGCCCCACATACCACGCCAGCCCCACCTTCAGGGCAGGCTGAGTCGGCAAAAGAAATTTCAAAACTAAAAAATAAATAAATACATTTTCTGTGCTATAGCATCATGTGAAAGCAATGACATGATAATAGGATACAGATCAGTTTTTAGCATATAAGTAATCTGACACCTAAAATCTAGTAAACAATTGCTGCAGCAAAATCAAATACTGATCACCTTTTTATGAGCAAATTTATTTTGATCAGTGGGGATTTTGAAAGCAAAACCATTTTTACTTGAATATCTACTTTCATTTTTGTAAAATGTTCAGTCAGAAAGCTAGTAATGACAAAGCTGTTTCAAGAACTATTTTAAAATATTTATAATTATTTGCTGATTGAATAATCTTAAAGCCATCGATAGATAGATAGATTGACAGATAGCTTGTCTTTATTTTACAATTACAGAAACTATAACAAAAAGAAATGATAGTTTCAAGTGTGTTTTAGCAAGTGGAGAGGCAGAACTTGAACAAGAATAACTAATATACACCTAGTGCTCTTAAGCATTACTACCGTACCTGGATCACATACAATATTTTCATGACAGTTGGCATATATGCTTCTATTCATAGTTTAATTTGCTAAAGACTAGTATACACTCTACTTACATACTATTTTATAATAATGAATAAAATTTATATAATTTATATTTAACTTTATTCATGTTATATTTTCCCATTGTTATATTTTATCAATAGACAACATGTGTGTATGGAGTGCATATTACCTCTAGATATACAATAAGTAGTTATAGAACTCTTCCACTGTGATAGAATCAAAGAGTTTCAAAATTAGCAGTGATTTCAGAAGTCAATTAGGCCATATATGATTCTTAATTGACACATGAATCTCTTCTATAGGGTGAGATATTGCCTACTTTGTTTAAACTTCTGCCACTGTCAGAGAACTATGTTTATTAGAAATGTTATTCTACATTTTAAAATACTTTTCCATTAAAATCTAAGTCTATGTCTTTGAAATTTGTACCCATTGATTTTTATAGACCTATGTAAAATAACTCTAAATACTTTTAATTTAAAAACTTTTGAAAGGCCTCATGATTAGCCATCATTCTGAGCAAATTTTCCCTCTCATGAACTATTCCTTTAGTGTCCCTTCAATTGACAGTGTCTTCATCATTTGAAGTACTCTTCACCTGGAGTTAAATTCATCAACATTTTAAAGTGTAGTAAAATTAAATGTGTATTTTCCATTTATATAATGACTGCCATGCAATGGAGAGGATTTCCCCCCACTGTTGGCAAGACACTAAGCTTCCTTTAAGTGCAAGAATGTAGGGGGTTTTCAGCATGTCCTGTATAGTCTGCACACTCTTAGCTGTAGCCCGTTACAGTTATGCTCATTCCTTGGTACTTGTGGAAAATTGTGGACAAACAAGAAGTTTAGACTTTTTCGTGGTAGATTTTCTTTTGCTGATTTGGTTTGAAATGGCCTAGAGTGAAAGCTATAGCCTATTCCTATGATTCCTTTTCTCTATTTCTAAAGTATTGGCTAGGAGTTGATAATTTCACCCAAATTACTAGTAAAAATGCTGATTAACTGGAGCAGTGGTACCATTAGTCTTTGATTCACAGTGATACAAGTACATGTGTTAATGCTTCCGAGCAGTTACTCTATTCAAAGCCTTCTCGATTTGTGTGTAACCCAGCCCATGCTTTCCCATTTTATTTCAAAAATCTGCAACATTAGGTGTAATAATACATTGTATAATAAGTATTTGTTGAACTATCAATCCTCTCCCTTTTAGGGGTTTAGATAAGTTACAGAATGAACATTAAGTCAGATCTTTGTAAAATGGAAAACAGAAGTACTAATATTCTATGGTATTTTAAGTCAATGATTACATCCTTAAAAATCATAGTTGTTTCTTGACATAATGATACCTTGAAATGAGCTTTTACCTGTTATGATGATTGCTAAGCATTCATACGGAAATTTCATTTCTAAAACAGCATACAATCTTTTTTAGTAGCTATTCTTTTAAATAGTCACATGAAGTACTTCAGTATCAAGTTCATAAAGGACTTTGGGATATTATCTCTCCATTGAAATATTCCCTTGAGCTGGTTCATTCAACTTTGATTTTGTATTTGTTCAAGTGTGCAAATGCCTCTCTATGCCTCTCGGTAAAGGTCAAGGGGCAATGAGGAACAGAAGTGCCCCTCTGCAAAGTGACTGCTAAGCCATGAACTTAGCATGAACTAAGTAGGACTGTAATTCAGTTTGTGGACTTACTATGCCACAGTTGCGTATGTGCTCTACTTTGCATGGGTTGTCTGCCTCAGATTTGGGTGTCCTTCTGTCTTGTTTCTTACTTTATTTCAGGTGACCTTGCCAATGCATAAATTGTAGTCTCCTGGGGAAATACCATATTATTTCTTATTTAAAGCTTGTGGCCTTTATCAAAAGTGATTTATTAATTGCACAAACAGGAGGAATAAGATTTGAATTGGTTGGTGGGGGTTTTAACTTTGCATGAGACTTATGTCCCCTTATAATTCTGCAGAACTTATGTCCTGCTCATAGGAAGCAAACACTGAGGTCATGTTTGCTTGATTCCATTGTGAGCACCGAGACTCAGTTCTCCCCTAACCTTCCTAGCATATCAGCCCTGCATGGATCCCTTTTAAACTGAGCTCGGTAGGCTGCTTTGCATGTTCTAAATGCTGTGTGATGCTTTCTCCCTTAATCAACCTGAGCATCAGTGCTCCCCCCAATCACCCTCTGTATTTAATTGACCAATAGAGCTAGACATATGGAGGATCAAATCACAGACTGAAATCAGCAGTTGTCAGAAGAGATTAATTCAAACAGGAGGCAGCAAAACACTTGTTTTCCCCCTCCTCACTCCTTGCTCATTTTCAGCAGTCTGATGAGAGAAATGATTATTAGTATCTCCAGCTGTGCCCTTAGGCATATGCCAGGAACTTCAGTGAACTGCTTTCCCCTCCGCAAGCTCCCTTAAGTCTTTCTTCTGGAGACGCCTTCTGGCCCTTTGGTTAGCCAGGTGGCTCTGGGATGAGTCTGGCACATTGATGTCTATGTGTTGAGTCTAATCCACAGAATCCTGTTGGGTAGGCCTCCCTTCGGAGCCATCCAGTGAGCATTTTTCTCTTTTGACTTCTACCCTGAACCAAAGGTGAGAAAAAAAATGAGTGAGTACACTCTCACTGTCTCATTTCTCCTGAGTACATTCTCAGCTTGTCAGTTGATATGTCAATATGTTCTCTGTTTGTTATGTTTCAGTCTTATCTTGGCTGTATCCAAAAACAGAGAAATTTAACACATAATCATTGCTCCTGAAAGTTATGTAAGAAGAATGGAAAGTAGTATTTATTGAATGACTGATATGCATTGAATTAGCCATTAAAAATTTATACCTTTAAGTCTTTGGTTTTGTTGTTTACTCATTAAGAAAGTGTTTATTTCCCGCTTGCAGAGAACACAACTTAATCTGGCCTAAGGAAAAATGAAAAGAATCTGTCAGCTTGCAAATCAGAGAAAGAAAGAAATTATTCTTTAAGTATAGTTAGACTTGGGGGCTTTTGAGGGCTGAGTACCCCTCAAGCACTGGCCCACTATTTGCAGGGCCAGGATGGCTGCAAAGTTTCACAATGACAAATTAGTCCTCTGGCCACCTAGTGAGAAAGAGAGGAAGAGGTACTGTTAGTCACCCTGAGTTCTCAGCCTAATTCTCAGTCTCTGAAACTATGGACTTGGCATCTCCAAAATATATGTGATTCATTGTGGTGCATAATCCTCCTTGGAAGCTAGAAATAAGTCACCAGAAAGGAAAATCAGCATTTGTAACTTTGGCAAATTATTCCATTTCTGTGGGTCTTTGTGTTATTATTCTCAGGGAAAGAAAAACTCTAATAATAGCTCTACTGAGGATTCGAAGGACCAATCCAAGGATAATTCTAAGAACACTGTCTGATAGTTAGTTGATTAGTATTCTTTGTATTGATTTAGGATGACATTTTGGACAGTAAGTTGGACTAACTCCCCTTAAAATGCAGTTTAAGTTACCTACTATATATTTTTTCAGATGCTGTTAACACAAAATTTCAGATTTAAAGAAGCACCCTAAATTGTCAAGTTAAGTCATGCATTTTCCTGAGGCAGGAATCTTGTTTGATCACTCATTCAGGGATGTGTGTAGTGTATGTCTCAGGTCACCAAGCATTTCTGCGATACTCAATGGGAAAGGGGGTTGCCTTTCTGGTTTAGAAAGTGAGAGAGTCGATCACAGTGAACTTCTTCAGCCACCAGTTCATTATTTAAAACATCAATTTCATGGCCATTGCAGTCAAAATCACTGATAGCCCAAAACTATACTTTTAATTAAGATCATTGAGTGACATTAATAAATATTACATCTTTGCTTATATTGAAACTATTGAGGATTCTTAATCCACTGCCTCTCCAGATACATCAGCCATCATATATGAAATTTTATATTTGGTAGTAAATTAATCAAGATAAAAATATGATTGAATTTAATTTCCATGAAATATTTAATGTAGTAAATCCAAAATATTTTTTCAACATGTATAAATACAAAAATATTAATCATTTTTGCATATGAGATCTTCAGAAATTTAGTGTATATTTTGTTTGTAACATACTTCAATTTTAAGCACCTGAAGTTCATATCTTCTATAAATGCATGGAGTTGGTGGTATTGTATCAGTGTTTATCTACAGAGATGGAGGGCTGGTTCTTGTTAACACAAACTGCTAATTCAGGCAGAGTTGTATCACATCACATGGCTCTCATTTGTCATACAATGTGTAATATTTCTGGTCTGTGAACCAATTAAAATGAATGTTTTCAAAAGACCACATGCCATGAGCCTTCTATCTATAAAATGCAAGCTAGTAGCTTTTGATTACAGAGCAAACAAGATCATTACTTAAGTTTTTTCCCCACCTAGGGGATATTTTACTTCCTTTCTGTCAATAGAAAAAGATGATTTATTCAGAAGAAATACATAATAAGAAAAAAATTATTTCAATCTCCATAGTGAATCCATGAGTAATGAAATTTGTGTGGTAATAACAATCAAATTTATCACACGCTCGATTTGTGCAATGCACTGTGATACTTTTTATATAAAGTGTACAATTTATTTTTTATGATCAAATTAATATAATTATCCTCTGTTCACACACTAAGAAATGGAAACATAGAGAGATTAAATAACTGCTCAAGGTGACTTAGTTATTAATGCCCTTTCTGTCATGCACCGTGCTTATGTTGCTCAATTTTGATGTAATCAGAATTTGCAGAGTTTTTAAAGCAGTGTCTGAAGTACACTTAGCAATGTACCAAGTTGTGCATTGTGTTTTGTTTTGCTACATCTTCCACCAGGTAGCTATGTTCATCATAAAGTGCTTACCTTAGCAATTACATACACATATATGTACATACACACAGAACTACACTGTTTCTGTGGCTTTGTGTATTTCTATGTTCGTGTCTGACTGTAGCTGTTAATGGAAAAGAAGCACTTTCCAGTAGTCTTCTTTCTCCTTGTCCCCCTGTCCCTCAGACCATGGCTTCTTTTGACAGATTTCCTCAGCCTCCAACATTCTCACCCCTCTGCCTAGTGAACTGCAAAACCTAAGCAACATGAACTGCATTGTTCTTTTTATCCATACTATCTTTAAGTGCCATGCAAATAGAGATAGATGAAATCTTAACAAAAGCACAAATCCCTTTCTGACAATCAGGCTGTATCCTATTGGGAGGATGGGGTATGAGCTTGTGTGAGGGGAAAAGACTGAGAATGGAGGTAGAGATGTAGAAAGCAGCTGTCTGGTTGAGATGCACAGGTGCAGGGGGTACTCATTAGGCTCCCATAGGCTCTGTCATTAAGGTGGTGGCAGATGTTCTGGAATGCAACAAGCACAGCCACTGGGGAGGCAGTAAACGCAGCTCCACGTTCAGAGCACTGGTGTGGCTCTGCTGGGTAGATCATGGGCGAGGTGCACCTCCTTGCCAGAGTGGCAGCTGCGCTTATCTCTTCAGTTCCTAGGTCTCCATTGAATTCCTATCTGGCAGCCTCAGACCTTCGAGTCTCAGTTCTGTTCCTTTGTAACTAGACCTGAGTTAGGAAGAACAGAAAAGCCTAGAATAAGCAGAGCCAACACTTAAATCAGATCTTAAGGCTTGGAGAATTCAATATAACCTTCAGTCCTGAATTTTGTGAGACTTTCTTCAACATCAGTCCAGCCCCAGAAAGTCTCAGGAAACATTTATGTATGAGACAATGGAATAAGACTTATAACAAAAGTTGTCCAAAGTAGTACCGTGGAAGGTGTCTCAAATTACAATGGAATTTCCATGACTATAACACATAAGGGAAGATATATCAGAAACATTTTTTCATAAAGTGACAAAATGACTATCTGACCCTTGTTCTGCAGTACAATTACATTACTTTGTTTTCCCTCTTTCTTTTGAAAATATTCCTACACCATAAACCCAACACCCGAGGAATATATATTCTTGCCCTTCAGTTCAAAGAGATAAAAGGAAACACTTGCAACTCAGCCCTGTGACCCTTACAATGGCAGGTGACTCCCAATTTGGCACTGCAATAGGTTGCTGTGAAACAGGAATTTGGTCCAGTTGAATGACTCACAAAGCCCTCTGCACTGTTTTGTGTATGTCTTTGGATCTTTGAAACAAGATAGGACAAATATTAATAATTCATGTGCTATGCAAAATAAACACCCTTCTGCGAGTCTAAATACCTCAAAGATACTATGTCATTTTTCTTTCTCTTTTGGGGTTTCCAAACAACAGAGCACCTAAGAAAATCTTGGTTGTCAGCTACTGACACTTGAAGATGTCCTAAGATCTTCAGAGGTAATAGATTTCTACCTATTGACCAAGAACTCCTATAGCTAACCTAATTTTATCACGGTTTGGGGTTCCTTCTCAGTCTCAGTGGTTCAAATGTGCACCCTGTCTGTTTTTCAGATTTAGAGTTAATTGGATTTAGAAAGCTAAGTAACAATCATAAAATTCACAAAAGACTGAACCTATAAGCCAAAATGCCAAATTATAAATTTGAAGTATTATGGTAATGTGGACTCACCTGCCTAATACATTCCTCCTTATAGGCAATCAGCAATCCTTATAGGGAGAATTGCTTACTACTAGTGAATCTCAAAAATAGATAATTAGTTGCATGAATCACATCAATTGTCAGGCATGGGCAGCCATGTCTAAGGTGATCGTGCACTAAGAGCTAAGTATAAGCCAGGCACTGTACTAATTTCTTAGCAAATATTAACTGAATTATATTGACAACAAGCCTAATGTCACATCCTACTGTAATGATTTTTTAACTGGGAAAATAGTGTATATTTATAATTAGCCAGCAGGACTCAGTTTACATGATCCCAATTTTGTTGGCAATAATCAATGCATCATAATCGGGAGCCAGTCGAACATGTGCCTTCTTCTCACTACCAGGCCTGATTAGGGTATTGACCTTCGCAACATCGATGCCCTGGAGCTTCTTTACAGCTTGCTTGATTTGGTTCTTATTGGCTTTCACATGTACGGTGAGCACGAGTGTGTTGTTGTCCTCAATCTTTTTCACAGCGTCTCTGTGTTCAGGGAGAACTTGATGATGGCATAGCAGTCAAGCTTGTTTCTCCTGGGGGTGCTCTTCCAAGGGTATTTGGGCTGCCTCTGGAGCTGCAGTGTCTCGGGACGGCGGAAGGTGTGTGATGTTCATACATCCCTCTCTTTTGTGGCTGTGGATGCCTTTCAGCACAGCCTTCTTGGCCTTCAAAGATTTTTCTTTGGCTTCAGCTGTGGGACGGGCGGGTGCTTCCTTCTTTGCCTTCAGTGCCATCGTGGTAAAAAGGCTTCCCTACTATACTTATTTATAGAGGAAGAAATGAGGTAGCAGAGATGAAAATAATGTTCCCAAGGCACGATTTAAAACACAGATAACCTGATGGCTGATCCTAAGGTCTCAGCACATATAATGCACATATATACTATGGAAATTAGGCCAAGTCCTAGAGAAAGAATTTTCTTATTTTAGAAAGTATATGAACCTTAGCCTATGCTTGTCTTTGGCTTTCCCTTCTCTATAGCCCAAACCAATCTTCCTCATTTCTGCCTTTCTCCAGACAGGTACAATAATTATTTGACTTAATCTTATTAAATTTTAATCAAACTACTCCATTGTTTTTCCTAGTTCAACTTGAGGAAATTTTAGACCATTTTCAAAACTATTTTTCACATGTTTATAAATATTATAACCTGGTGTATAACAAGAGCCAGTCATTGCATGCACACACTGAAGTCAAACTAGCTCCATACTTAGAGGTCAATACCAGGAAAGTCTACACTAATTCTACTCAGAACTACTCAAATCTATAAAATCCAATACCTTTGTAATTCTATGAAAATGTATCCATATGAGCTGTGAAGTATTCACTATTTCTGTGAGGGACAGCAGTGCAGGCAGAATGTTCTACCTCTCTGAGACTTAGAGTAGTAAAAAATAGGACTAAGAGAATCTCCATCCAGAAGTTAGGGCCACAAAGTCAAACATACTGCTTCATGATTCATACACACAGGACAAAAAGACATGTTTAGATTCCAGAAGGTTCCTGGCAATCCTGGATTTCACTGGCAATAGCAAGGGAGGACCTCTCCGACTTCAATTTTATTTTCTGTCCTTTAGTGCAGCTGTCCTTTGAAATGTCCTGGATTTAATTTCTGAGGCAGATAGTTTACCCTTGTCTACTCACCTCTATTCTGTGCATCTCATAAATTGCGTATTGTGTCTGGAGTGGGTTCCCCTTTTGAATGAATAAAAATGTCATGTAATCAAAAGCTTCTCTGAATACAGAGGGAACCAAATGTAAACAAATTATTATTAAAGGGCAGGTGCTATTTCATGGCTTATTTTGACAAGACATTTAAGATCAAAAGTTTATGTGCATAATTTTTTTTTAAATTTAGTGTATTTGAGAGAAAATGATGAAGAGTCCTATAAGCACTACATGACACCCACTCACAGATGTTCCTTGCAATAATGCAAGGATGAATGCAAATGGAAAAACGGGCCTATTTTATCTTTAGTGTCTAAAGTTGGAGCTGTACACATCAGGTGAAATTCTAAGCGTGACTTCTTGAAGACCACTAACAAAAGTCAGTAAGGTGAGCATTCTGTGGAGAATCAGAAGAAACCTATTTATCTTCAGAGAGGTAGAAAACCTAAAACTCAAACCTGGCAGTAAGTTTTGCCAAAATCTCAGAGCACCTACATTTTTAATGTAGCAATCCTGTATTCTCTACTTTTCAGGATACCAGGCCACCCATTAGCAGTTGCAATAAATTATGTACTATAATTTTAAAATACGTTAAAACACATCATATGTACCTTAGCAGGTTATCAACACATTAGTTCCTTTACATCTACACAGACCAATACGGCCATCACATGCAACTATTTTAGTATAAATTTTCATTAATTAAAATTAAAGATCAGTTTCTCTATCACAGTAGTCAGACTGCAAGTGCTCAATAGTCACACGCAGATTTTTAGTGTGAACCTGGAATCAGTACAAGTTTAGGTGTTTATTTCATCTGTTAACCAGTGCTGGAATTTGCTCCATTAAATGTTTTGCAAATGTTCTTCTAGTGCTGCTTGGACATGGACAGATGAAATACAACACGCAACAAAACAGAAAATTTCTTGTTCGTGTGCCTTTTGAAAATGATTACTTTAAAATGTATGACAAGATAGATATAGATGATAGACAGACAGACAGACAGATAGACAAATAGATGCAAACCTCAGAAACCATCCAGCAATCCCAGTATTCCAACAGTTTTGCCTGTGTTTCCTCACAACACAGATCTTTTGAAGATCAGTGTTTTTTCTGAGTCTCCAACTCACTTAAGGATTATCAGAAATGACTCTGGTCATTAAAATCAGACTCGCCAAATTAAAGACCTTAACTCATCCAAACTACAGAAACTAACTATAATAAGAGGTTATCTCCCATTCAGATCAACAATAGCTTTAATTATAGATTCAACTCTGAAATTGTAAACATGGTTTACATTTTTATTATCAGGGGTACCAAGAAATTCAATATCACCTTTTACAACTTTGTCATATTTTTTAAACTTTTCCTGTGGTTCAACTTCCAAGTCTTCATCATCTTCTGCACCAAGCCTTGTTTCTCAGCAGGAAGCCTTTAAATGAAAGAAATATTTAATTTCCTATAAGTATCTCCTGACCAGCCCTAACTGATCAGAAAAGAATCCAATCCATTCCCCAATAGCAAATTGTTGGGTTAACATTGAACCACAATATTAGCTTCCTTGACCCCTGTGTAGCCATTTTTCAGTGACTACAGAGGTGAAGGAAGGAATCAAGCACAATATCAGTGCTTCTTCGACTTTGCTCACCACCAACCAAGCTAAACCTCACCAAAATATTCCTCCATAGGAAAGGTTGCAGTCATGCTGCACTTTGGCCTCTGTAAAATGTCATTTCACCAATGATCATCCTCATACTTACCTTGAAAGATGCAATGCAGGAGCACCCAGGTTAGATTTGTTCATCTCTCCAACTAAACAAACTGTGAGGCTCTGATGTCCTCACATAGGACTGAGCCCAAAGCACAGTGTTCTGCAGGCACTGGGTCAGAACCCATGAACCGTTTGAGGATGCTATTTTCTTTCTTGCTAAAGTACAACATGACAGGTAAAACACTTAAGAAAGTTGTGTGCTGCCATACCCCCAATAAGGTAAAGTGCTTTGAATTTTGTTTAGGCATATGTGTGATGCAGTGTAACGTAATTATCTCTTGCTGAGGACTGTAGCCAAAGTCCCTATCACAACAGGCCTCTTTAGGGTGTTGCTCATAAGACATAAGTTTATTTCAGGCAAATTTTGATAACAAATTTGTCCCCAAAGTCTTAGAATGCTAATCAGAATTCATGTACTCACTCCTCTCTTATTCTCAGCCCTAAATAGATTAGGCACAGTGCAAAAGTGAAATGCATCAGATCGTTTTATTTACTGGGTAGCAGATGGTCACATCCCATTACATTGTAATTTAGTCAGAATTTGGAAAGATACTCAAATGACTATGTACGGAAGAAATTGTGGTTTGATCCTGTCCATATTTTTAGCACCTATAGGATATGTCAGGCCTGTGGGTCAGAAAAGTATACACTTGAAGGCAAAGAGAGATAAACTAGACAAATTAGATCATCAAATATTATTTACATTCCAACACATCTAAACTCTGTAGGATTGCAAATAGAAAGCATCTTCATTAAAAACAAAACAAAACGATGCACTACCTATTTTTACATAAATTCTGATGACACATAACATCAGCACTACATCTTAATCCCATGAATGATATTACTAATCTCTAACAATGAAATGAGAAGTCACCAGGGTAAATTCACATACCTAGCAAGCCAACCTAACATGTAACATTATTTCCAGATTCATTCCATGTTCGTATCCCAAAGCACTCTCCTCAGTGAGTGGTCAGCATTTTTCTAAGCATTGTACTCATGAGTATACAAAAGAGAATTGAAATATTTAGTTATTTGCAGTCATTTTTTAGAGAAAAGACAACAAACAGGTTGTTTCATAACTCTTAAAATAACTTGGTAAAAATCAGCTCTCTTGGAACTTCACCACAAATTTTATGAACTCAGTGAAGTTTTGTTAATGTAGCTAAAATTCATGAAGCACTGTAGCATTTCATTCTTGCTATTTTGCCATTTTTTTTCTGTATTACATAAAAACATTACTACAAAGAGAGACAGGGTTTACTGAATTTCTCTTAGACCTCTCAGCTGATGTTTTAGACCTTGGGCATAGAGGCTCCTAGTAATTTGCATGGTGATTAAACTCATTTAGATAATACACTGCTTAACAGGGGATGGGACAGCTTCTCACCTAACACTTCATTAAGCTATGTGTGCTAAGGCCTTGCTTGCTGGCAAGGCCAAGTACACATTACCACATTAAATACGCTGTACATTTGTTTTTTGGGGTTTTTCCTAAAGCTTAGCCAGCTAGATAACATTGATGTTGGACTCCAAAGCGAATGTTCTCCAAGTCTGCTTTCTTCCTCTGGGGCTAAATTATGCTTCATTATTTCTCTCTTGTACTTGTCTACATAGTTTAAATCAACAAATAAGTATTAAAAGCCAGTTATAACAGATACTTTCAGGAGGAGAACCGGAAGGATGAATATGACAGTCCTTGTCTTTATGAAATCACAAGTTAAGAATATAAGAAGACACAAATTTGAAAAAAGCTACAGGCAATAGCAGAAACAATGTTGTCAGTGAGCAACAGAGCTTGGATTAATCTGTTAGGATACTGCCAAAGAAGAAACAATTAACTCTAACAAAAGAAAAGGCTTTTTCCAACTCTACCTTCTTACATTTTATTTCAGTTGTGTTAAGTGATATTGTATTTTAGTGAAGTACAAAGCATCATTATGCAAAGGTTGTTATCTCAATTCTTCCAAAGCTCCTACTGGGTCAGGATTCACTTCCTATCTTGCTCTCACTTTCACTTCATACAGAGTAAAACTGAAACACAGATAATTAAACATTTCGCTCAAGGTTACTCTACTTTAAGTTATAGACTCCAGATGCAAACCTGTCTGTTTGGCTTGGAGACTTCTTAATCCCTGTGTTAATACAAATGTGTTGACCTTGGAAGAGTAAAATTATGTTGACAAGCACTGCACACCACAGAGGATGCATGAGTACTGGTGTGCCCCGTGCGGTGCACAAGCGCATGCACACACACGCGATGCTCCAGCTGCGCTGCTCCTGGCCACTTCCTGCTGGGCTTGGGCTAGAGGCGCAGGGATTCTTCCCTGACACCGTTGAGGGAAGCCTCAGGAGCATGTGACGCTCCCTAGAAGAGGATGCAAATGGGCGGTGGGGTGGTCAAGGACAGGGCCCCGGGTTTGCTGACATTTTTCACACTGATGGTACCTGGAGAAATAGATGAATATAAAAACTGTCTCTTCCTGTACTTTTCACAAAACGTCAAGGGAAAACAATTAAAATAAGGAAAATGAAACAAATATTAGCCATGAAGGATCATGCGCGGCAAATATTTTTTGAAGAGCTTCTCTTGACAACTGTGATACTATCACTCCATGGAAGTCATTCACAAGCAGTTGGTGTAGATAGGTGAAAAACCCAGGGATGAGACCAGGGACACAGGTGCAATCCTCTCTCTTCCAACTCCTGCTCCCAAGAGTTCAGGCTGTATTCTATACTGCCTGCAGCACTGCCACAGTGACATGTGAAAACAGTTCACCTAGTAAATAAATAAAGCAAATAGTATTCTTAAAGTACTAAATATATTTTCACTCTAGAAATAAAATATTAAACAAAGTGAATTCTTCTCCGGTTGCATATATATTGTCTAATTGTATTTCATTTCAAAAGCTTCAGTCTTTAACATGATGCGCAATATTTCCTAAATTGAGTAGCCCTAGAGGCCTTTCCAGAGGAATATTTGTGGAATGTCTGTGGACAACATTCTGGAAATGACTGCCTTTCACAGGGGTTTGCCAAAGTTTTTGTTCTATGAGTCACATTTTCTCCTTTTCCCCTGAATTTCTGCAGCGCTTTGTATGAGTCATGAAATTTTATCTAATATTTTTTCCTGTTTTATAAAACCTCTTTAATCATAAAGACAGCCTCTTGAGGTTTTTGGTTGAGCTAAATATTTACTACATAAATATTTAGTAAATGAGTGAATGAATGAATGCATAAGAATTTCCTACATATAAAGGATAGCAGCATTGCAATTAGCTTTCAGCTAAAAATATGAAAAACAAAATAATGCAAGGAATCTTGCTTTCTTGGTAGTTGTATGTAAATACGAAGGAGACCCATCAATCACAGGCTAGGGAAAGAAGCGCAGTGTTGCTGTTTTAAGTTTCCCTTTTAACTGATTTTTTTCCACATTCTTTCCAATGCCACAATACAAGATAGAAGTCTGGGGTGCTTGTATGGGCATGGTGAGCTGCGACACAGGGCACCCTCAGCATGGGTGGTATCAGAATAAAGTATAGGAAGAAGAAACTTTGCTTTCCTGATAAAGCTAAGAGATGCTGAAAGCTACTTCTAAAGATTGATTAGATGATGAAGAAAATCCTGTCTCTCTTGCTGATAAGGTACTAACCTGGGAAGAGCAATTGATTTGGTGGTTGTCAGCAGTGGCAGGTGCAAATTTAAACACAGCTCCTATCCAAGAACAACAGCTTCTGGGGGGTAAGGCAAATAACAATTTATCTTTAGAAGAGATGGTGACAACCAATCAGCGGTATACATATGAGGTTCCAAAATAAATAAAAATTTATTTTTACTTTGAATTGACATCCTATTTTAGAAACAGTTCAAGGTACACGAGCATTTATATGCAAGTGACTTTTTCACAAGTTCATATCATTGAGGAGGCAGATGTACTCTGTGGTCTCAGAAGTTACAACGAGGAAGCTTAGCTGTTAAATTGTGGTATTTAATTAGTCAACAGTGATGTGCAGAATCCTGACCCCAAGACCCCGTTGTTTTAATCAGCGTCTCAGGATGGGTTTGTTAGGTAAAAGCAAAAGTGACAGAACCTCACCATAAATAGTGTGTGTGTGTGTGTGTGTGTGTGTGTGTGTGTGTTTTAACTTCTATTTATTTGAGACAAAAATGGAACAAGAAAGTGATCCAATAGAAAGTATGTAAGCTACTTACAGAAGTAGTTTGGGCAAGAATAAAATCCTACTGATTAATCTAAATATCAAGCAAGAAAAATCATCTGACACAGGCGCTTCAAACTTCTACCATAACTCTTCTAATTTCCAAGAGAGATAGGTCTTACTGTGTTGCCCAGGCTGACTCCGAACTTGTTGAGTTAATGGGTTCTCTAGCCTCAGCCCCGGAGTATCCAGGACTACAGCCATGGGCTTCCATGCCTGACTTAGAAATTGTTTTTGAAACGCTCTGTATAGGTCCACCATGTCAATCTCTTCACAAGTTTGGTTGAGTCCTGTTATTCTTCTAATTTTTTGGCCAGTATCTCTTTGCGACAATGGCATGTTGAAGTCCCTCATTATTACAATATGATTGCTCATTTGATTTTTCATGTCTGTTAAAATTTGTCTTATGTAGGAAGGTGCTCCTATATCATGCCACAGTGGCATATGTTCACCCATGTTTATAGCAGCATAATTTGTCATAGCTAAATTCTGGAAATAACGCATATTCCCATCAATTGAAGCATAGATAAAGGAGATATGCTAATTTTACAGAGTGGAGTATTATTCAACTATTGAGCAAGATAAATTTGAGTCTTCTGTCAGTAAATGGATGCAAATAGAAAACATACTTTTACGTGAGATAAATCATATCAGCATATGCAAAAATCCTGTTGTATCCTTACTGTGAGAACCTGAAGTAGAGAAATGGAATCTCAAAGGTACAATAGACACTGGATAAAGGCAATGAACTTATTCAAAGGAAGGAGTTACTGAGTTGAGGAGAAGGTCAGGAGAGGGAGTGGAGGAAAGATATTTATCTATGTACGTGAGTAGGATGGTTTGGACAACTATACTGTGCATTTCTGGTGGTCTATGGAAATCAGCAGCTAATGCTTTAATTTAATTTCTCTTATCTCCTTTTTCAATTGCTTGTGCTACATTTCTTTCTTTTTTTCTTTCTTTCAATTTTACTTGTACTTAGCTAAAACATGAATGACTGGTTGGAAGACAACACTACGTATTACAACAAATGCTGTCAAATTCATATTACATTATTAAGTGAAATTCTGTATCACTTTTATCTTTTTCTGTTTTACTTTTAATTTGCACACTTTTTAAAAAATAAAAAAGGAAATGAATTGGACCTTTGAGAGTCATTCAGCATGGACTAAGATGTCTTAAATCCATACTCATAGAATTTGTCCAAAGCAGAACAAACCAAAGACACATTTATCTCTCCCCCCATAATGTCTAATTCCCCCTGTTGCCACTATTCATTCTTTCTCATTTTCTCTACAAATGACATACTTTGAAATATTTCATTTCCAATCTTATTTCATTTTGCTCCAATAATTTGTTACCTACAATATATTTTTTCTCTTCTGTATCGATATATTTCCCATTTAGAAGGTGATAAACTTAGTTGATATTCTTTAAATGATGAATTCCTTTAATAAAAACACTTGAAAAAAGAATAGTACATTTTAAGCTTTATTTTGCAACCTCATTAGCTCAGTGTGAACCCAACAGTGTGAACTATAATTTGCATCGAAGGTAATACACACATTAGGCAGACGCCATACATGGCTGGAAAACTCATTAGGTTTCTAGTAAAGATGCTTCTGACCTGTCCCTGTGCCCTGCGTTAGTGATTTGCTAATGGGACTATGTGTGGTATAATACTAACTTTCATATTACTTTAATTAGGAGGCCTGTGGGAAATAAATTTTCTAAATATAGAGAGAAGTGTGAGATAAAAGATTGTGTAGGGAATATTTACCAGCAGAGTTGGGGAGAAGATGGTGAATTCTAACTATAGAATTATCTAATTACGTAATCTTTATCCAAAAAATATCCTTATTGAGAGAAAAAAATGAGGAAGGAAGAGGAGGAGGAAGGGAAGAAGAGAAGAAAAAGAGAAAATAAACAAAGGTAAAATGTCAGAAAAAACTATTATGCTCTCTGGAAATGAGAATGAAGGAGAAGGGTGGAGAAAATGAGTCTGTAACTGAATGAATATTTGTTGGAGGTATCCTGATCCTTGAAGACTCATAAATTGTTCAAGATTCTTGCTTGTTAGTCCCCAGCTTCAGTCAACATCAGCAACTTTGCTGTTTCTGTTTCTGCTTTATAGCAGTCCCTGCTCTGTCTCTGTCTCCTAGCATCTGCAGTTATTGCAAAAGAAGATAAAAAGTCACAACACAGAGAACCAGAGAAACCTTGAAAGTTCTACAGTGAGGGTTCAATGTGAGGAAGGAAAAGAGTATCTTTGCCTAGCTTTCTCAGGATTCATCTCACAGTATTGCAGATTCTGTCTTCATCCCTGACAAAGCTCTGTATGCTCTGGCCCATGAAGCACTTAAAATGCTCTGCTGGATGTGGATGCCTTTTAATGAGGTCTCGAGGGGAAAGAGAAAGAAGCTAGCATTGCATGAGAACCTACCATCCACCAGATGCTCTCTAAAACACTGTCATTTACTGCACGACAATGCATGGTGTACAACGGGTCCCAGCTTCATATTACATTTGTAGAAAGCAGAGTTCAGAGAATTTGTTTTTCTCACAAGTTCTCTCGTGAGTAAGACAGGACTGGAGACAAGACCTCGGTTATCATGGCTCCAGACAGCCTGCTCTTCAGAGGATGCCTGGTTATGTTTCAATCATCGGATTTCTTTTTTGCTAATTACAACTGCCAGAAGCTAGAATTTTGCTCCTGGCTTTCCCCTGTCTAGAAGCAAAGAAAACTTAGTACTTCCACAGAGCCAGCATTTTAGCTGGGAGAAAAGAAAATTTCACTATTATAGATTTTCTTAGCAGATTAAACTGAGAGGAAATTATTTTTAAGTAAGTAACACATACTAGTGAAATAGATAGGAGCAAAGCCTTTGAACAAAAAGTGAAATCTCTCCTCTCATAGTTTGCTCCAGATTTTCAAACCAGAAACAACCAGTATAAAATGATGATCTATATTCTTTCAAGATTTTTGGAAATATCATATAGTTAGTTGGGACACACATACATTTGCAATTTTTCATGTAGAATTGGATTATTAGTGTACCTATCTGCAAAATCATGCACATCATTAGCATAGGTTTTCTTGTTTTGTATCGTTGCTGTTATTTATGTGTTGCTAGACATTGAACTTCAGGCATGGTTTGTAGTAGTCATGGAGTGGCTGTTCTAAATTTTATTTAATTTCAAACCCTATTGGTTGATATTAAGGTTAACTTTGCCTCACAATGTAAACAAAACTCATCACACCTCAGAGGCAATTCTTAGAAAACTGTTTTAACTGATTTATTACAACAAATTATTAGACATAGAAATTACCTATCTTTCCAACTTTTTACAAATATTACACATTTTTCCTAGAAAGTTTGTATCAGTTTGCAATTCTAGCAATACAACATAAAGGAAATCATTTGCTTTCACTTTAATGCCCTTAATGTAAGAATCAGTCATTTTAATTTATGTCTTAACTATTAATTTGATTTAACATATTTTTAAAAAATAAATGATCTATCCATATAATTGGTTTTTCCAGAGTATTATTTATATTTCAATATTACGGAAGGTTATATATTTATGTATCTAAATTTATTTTTCTTTCCCATGTTTTCAGAACCTATCCTTTGATCTTGATGTCATCCTGGGGAAATCTTTCTCATCTCAGTACCATACAAATACATAGCTATGTATTATTGCTAGTAGATCTCTGTAAAGACATCTAGACAAAGACAAAGCCAGGCTGCAAACCATACACTCCATATTTTAGGATTAATTTCTTGTCCTCCTCTCTCTGTGAGACTCATAGCAGGAAGACATCGGGCACACTATCTATTCATTAATTAAAGAATACAAAGCACATGGAATACAAATTTGTCTTCCTCCAGTGACTGCTAGCTGAATAGCTTCATGGAGATTAGAGAAGCGGGAGGTGCTGTATTTTTCACTACAGAACTTGCCCAGAAGCATAGGCCTCCCATACTCATTTCTGAGTTCGAGCCCTACTCCTTAGGGAGGAGCTTGCAATGGACAGAAAAATGCCTGCCTCCCCAGGACATGTTGCTTGCCTCAGTGGCATCAGCAGGTCTGACAGCAGAAATCTACTTCGGTCCAAGCAGGCTGGTGAATGCAAGCAGAGCTTGAGCTCTTTGTAGAGTAGTCGGACTACTTTCAGTGTAAGGGTAGTTTTCATCTCTGAATCCAGAGGGGAGTAAATGGCCCTCGTGTGTACAGTAAATTGAAAGAAAATGTCCTTAAAAACATTCCAGTATTCCACTTTTCTATCACAAGAAGAAGGTTGTGTTTCTCTAAGTTTGCTGCATAGGTCAACCAATCTTGAATTCCTTGATGCTGATATGGGGCCTTCTGCCTTAGTAGACAAACTTAGTTACCTGTGTGAAGACCATTGCCAAGTGGAGACTTGTTCACCATGTCTTAACTAGCAGCGCTCATCTCACCAGGGAGTATGCAAGGAAAGTGGGCAACTCATATTTTTCCGGACATATGCATAGTATGTTAAAAGCCTAGCTAGATTTTCATGATGAGAGAGGGATAAGAATGAGGAGTGGGGAGGGAGAGGAGAAGTGAAAGAGGGACAGAGAATGGTAGAGGGCAATTTATCTATTTTTGAACTAAATTAATCCTATATGGCTATGGTCTAGAAAAACCACAATATCCTCAAATTTGAAGCTAAGATTGAAATTGTCATGGTCACTAATAATTAAAGAACCTAAAGGAAACAAGGAGTTCAGTTAAATCATTCAGTCTTCTTTATTCCTAGCTCACGACCTTCCCTGGATCCTATGCCATGATTTCCATATTCCCATTAAAATCTAGATTTTTTCCTCAGGCAGTTCATGGGTACCCCTTTGTCCCTTTGGTGGCGCATGCCTGTAATCCCAGCACTCGGGAGGCTGAGGCAGGAGGATTGTTGTGAGTTCGAGACCAGCCTGAGCTACAAAGTGAGCTCAAGGCCAGCCTGAACTGCACAATGAGACCCTGTCTCAAAAAAGACAAAAAAAAAAAAGTAGCCTAAGTATTAACCTCTTCTCTGGGACCTTTACCAGCCCTACAGTTAAAAAGGCCACTGCTGGAATAAAATGAAAGACAAGATTTCCCAACTTCTTTCTGCACTTCTTTTCTCCTATTAGTCTTTATGTAAAAAACACACAGAGCTTGACAAAAAGGGGAGAATGGGAGAAAAAAGAGCAATCTCTGATATCTCAAGGACATCTAATTTTTTTTTCCTTTTAATGAGTTGATAGAATTCTTCTCTGTTTTTAGAATATTAGTGGGCTCAGAATTCCCTTTATTGTGGCTTGGAAATTTCTGAACTTTTAGTTTTGACTTGGAAATTCTTGAACACTCTTGAAAACTCAGGAGCCCATTTCAATAATTCAAAGAAACTTTGTAAAATGCAACCTCTTTTAAAACAAAGAAAATTGGGGCCAGGGAGAAGGCCCAGTGGAATAAGTGCTTCCCCCTCAGGAGCAAGGGCATAAATTCAATCCCCAGTTCTGAAAAAAAAAAAAAGTCTGGTTATTTTTTTTTACCTCTAGTGCCTAGCACAGGACCAAGCACGCTGTTGTCAGAAAATATTGTCAAGTATAGAATACATTTTTGATTGTTCCTTTTACTGAATAATGAGCTCATTATATGTGAATTGGGTCATAAAAATATGTTATTATTTAGAAATCAGGCGATATTAAAAAGTAAGCTTTCTTAGTCTCGTGCACACGTAAGTATTAAATCCAAGCTTTTTTCTAAATGAAACATAAGTAAAATGCATGAGTTTTAAATTTGTAAAAAATACTAATTTCATAGCAGCACAAATGAAGTCCAGTGAGTGGACAAATGGTTGGATCTTTAGAATCTTCCCCTAGGCATGAATGTAAATATGTAAGCAGAGTCAGAAAGTTTAAACACAATAACAAATTACAACTGCATGTTCCCAATCATTGGTCCAAGGGAGAGTTAAAAATGAAGACATATAAGATACAGTTCCTAAATTACTTATCCTATTTTTTCCTTTTTTGTTCTTTCAGTACAGGGAATTGAATCCAAAACTTTCACATTGGACTACATCCCAAGGCTCTTTTTATTTTGAGACAGTGACTTGCTAAGTTTCAAAACTGTCCAAACTGGACTAGAAACTTGCCACTCTCCTGGTGTGGCTTCCCAGAAGGCTGGGGTTATATATTGGTTATATGTGAATTGGATCATAAATTGGTTATAAGAAGCCATGCCTGGCTTCTTCATCTTAAAAAAGTATGAAGGGGATTTGTGCTTTATTTGAGAAAGCTGCCTAGTCTGCTAGTCAGGGAGATCAGGTTAGTGAACTGGGGGAGCAACAGATTCCTCTCGTTAGTCAATATTCAACTGCTCATGTTTATCAAAGGCAAAAATCTTATACAGGTTTGGGTGCAAGCTCTACAAACAAACCAGGTCTAGTTCATCAGTAAGACTGCTTCAGTGACAAAGGTATATCCTTGTCCCATTAGCTTATAAAGAATTGAATTGTATCCCAACTTGTTCTTTGTTCTAGGAACATTATGACCAATTTGAACCATGTTGTTTAGCATTTTCTGATATTAATGATGATAGTCATAACTATATAGTTTACATTAAGAAGTCATCACTTATTTTCCACTCATTCTGAATAATTTCTACCATCATGCATGGTCTCTGCCCTCCTTTTCTTGGAATGGGTTGAGGAAGAGAGGAGGTAAAAGAAGGAGAAACCACATGATGCTGATTCCCACAGTCATCCTGGGCTTGTTGGCAATTTGTACCAATTACTGTACTTAGAAAAAATAAATTTTACCATCTCCATCTTAAAAATAAATGTCATTCCAGAAAGCCTGGAATAATATGATTTGTTTTCTTCCAAGGGAAAACTAGAGGGAGCTCAGCTTCAGATTTTTAGAGTTTGTTCATTGAGCAGCAAAAAGCATTGAATAATTGGTTTCTTGAGTTTAGATTTTATCAACACATTTGACCTCTGTGGATCCAGCATTGCCATACATAGCACTTGTCTGATACGGGAATTCTGGTCAGACAAAGGTACACACCCTATTCTCACTGTGTATGAAACCAATTTATAAAAGTAATTACTATGCTGTTATTTAAATTACAGAGGTTAGCTATGGGGACATTGTGGAAACTTCAGGATGTACACCAAAACTCCTAGCTACTTAGGAGTTTATAGAAGAATATTTTAAATCCGAGTCCAAGACGAGTTTGAACAATATAAATGAGACCCCATCCCAAATCAAAAGAAATATTTATTTTGTGCATATATACTAGATATGTGTAGATACGCCCTCATTCCAATAAACTCATGCCAATAAACTTATCATAAGTTGAAAATATCAAAAAGGGACAATACATTTTATATGTTTAACATATTGAACATCAGAGCTCAGTGACCCAGTATGCTGCACAGCACCATTGATGCTTACTGTGGCTTGGCTAGGAGGCATGCCTCCTAAGGACACAACTGTCAGATTTAGAAAAGACCAAAATTAAAAATTTGAGACAAGCCTTTGGTGGGGAAACCAACTGGCGCCCACAAGAACCAGGACAGCAAGTGAGAAACAGAGGCAAAGAGGCAGCAATTGGGCTCTGGAGAACTCTACCTGTAGAGCACCAGGACTAGCCTCCACATCTGGAGGCCAAGATCAGCTCCACACCCAGCACAATTCCCATGGCAAACATGTTGGAGTACACAGCACATTTCTAGAATCTGATACGGGCGCTACCACAGAACCATAACAGAGATAATGCACAGCTGTACTCTCCTTTGTTTTCTGATTGGTTATCCCTTTCCTTCTTGCTGGCAAGCATCTTGTTTCTCTTGTAGTCTGTTTTTTTTTTTTTTTTTTTTTTTTTTTGCAGAACCAGAGATTGAACTCAAGCCCTTGTGCTTGCCAGGGAAGCACTTATTCCACTGAGTCATCTTCCCATTCCCATTCATCACTTTTTTCTGTCCTCTAAACATTTTAATCTCTCCCTGATCCCCACAAAAGAGTAGAATCACTCAACTAAAGGAAAAAAAAATCACTGCATGAAAGTACATGGTATCCACTTGATTTTGTTACATAACTTTAGAATTTGTTCCTGTAGTTGGAGGTACCAGATTAATGGTTACTATAGTTTGTTACAAGTTAAACTATGTTTTAAACTGTTATTACTAGCTGTTCTAATTTATCCAGGACGGCATACACGTAATCAGATTTTTTTCTCCTGCATGAAAACAATTTGATTGTGTGGGGTCATACTCACTAGTACAGTTCAGTATCAAAGGGATGGGCATTGAGTCAAATAGTAATCTTGGATGCTTTACAAATTGGGCAATAATTTCCTGAGATAGCTACTAAGAGCCACCTACATCTACAGAGCATCTCCACAGAACAGCTATCTCCTAGGGGAGCTCCAGTACTAGTGATAAAGCTATGGTAAGAAATTGGAAACCATCAACATAGAAAGCAAAATAAAACAAAAAAGATAAATTAGAAAATGACAACTTGCAGAAGCAAAATGCAATGCATTGAACAAAGGAGAGGATAAAATATTAGATCTTGAAGACAGAATTTCTGCTGATGATTATGAAAAGAAAGATCTTGAAAATAGCAGGCGGGCGAGATAGCTCAATAGCATAAATTCCTGTTTGGTAAGTGCAAGGTCCTGAGTTTGAACTCTAGTAATAAAAAAAAAAAAAGAGAAAGAATCTTTCACTATAGCATCACCAAAATGAAATACCTAAGAATTAATATGACAATACAAGTAAAAGATCTGTACATTGAAAATTACATGGGTTTGCGAAATAGTTCAGTGGACTAAGTGTCTGCTTAGGCAAAGTCAGGGACCAGGGTTCTATCCCCGGCAGCATAAGCCACACCAGCCTTGCTCCCAGGCATGCAGAGCCAGCCACTGAAACCGGGCATGGTGGCACATGCTTACAACCCAAACAATGGGGAGGAAGTAAACAAGAAGGTCACCATTAGTCCAAGCTGTGTAGTGACACCCTATAGCAAACACATAAAAAAACAAAAGAATTTTACTGTACTGTGGGAAAGGAGATCAAACAGGATATCAGAAAATGGAAAGATATTGCTTATTCATGGATAGGAAGAACCAACACAGTGAAACTGGCCATACTTCCAAAACCGTTGTAAAAACTAAAGGCAATCTGTTTCAAAACACAATTACCATATCACTGAGTAATAGAATATTTGGAACCAAAAGTGACCTAGAATAGCAAAAGCAATTGTCAGCAAAAAAGACAAGGCAAGAGGCATCATATTCTCTGACTTGAAATTATGCTACAAAGCTACTGATAATATTGGCATGGTACTGGCAAAAAATAATATATGAGGATTAGTGGAACAGATTAGAAGATGCAGACACAACTACAAATACACACAGCTAACTTATCTTTGAGAAAGGTGCTACACATATTCTTTAGAGGAAAGATAGCTTCTTTAATAAATGGTGCTGGAAAAACTGGCTAAGTGCACAAGACTAAAACTAGACTTATGTCTATAACTATGCACTAAATTAAAATCAAAATGGATCTGAGATTTAAACATTTAAAAAGAAACACTAAATGTACTGGAAGAGAAAGTAGATGGACATTTTGAAGACAGCAGTAGGCAGAGACTTCATGAACAATACCCACACTGCATGGAAAATAATGCAAAGAATAAGCAAATGTCAAAACAAACTACCAACAGAAAGAAAGGAAGATCCATGCAATGGGGAAAAGCTAGCCAACTTTTTGAGACAAAGGACTTACATGTAGAGCACATGAAGAATTGATAAATTCTGACCCCAAAATTTAAAGACCCTATCTAAAATGGGCATCTGAGATTAATATAAACTTCTCAGATGAAGAAATACAGATAGCAGGTAAATATTTTAAAAATGTTTACCATCATTTGTTATTTGAGAGATGTAAATTCAATCAATCCTGCAATTCCATCTTATTCCAGAAATAATAGCTGTTATCAACAGAGGCTATGTGGAAAACAGGAATCTTCTTCACTGTTGGTGAGATTGTAGACTGGCACAATCAAAGTGGAGATTCTTTAAAACTAGAATAAAAGGTTCCACTTCACCAAGCTATTCTCCTGCTGGGTTCTCCAGATGAATTAAGAGCATTATTCAATAGTGATAAATGTACACTCAAGTATATAGCAACACAATTTGTAACAGCTAAATTGAGATATGGATAAAAAAAGATAAGTTCTTTTTATACAACACAGTCCTAGTGCGTTATAAAGGATAAATTTGAGACTTGCAAGTAAATGGATGCAACTAGAGATGACACTCCTAAGTGAAATAAATTTGACTCACATGTGTAAACATCATAAGTTCTCCCTCGAGCAAGAAGTTGAAAGTATATAAAAAAAACTATAATGTACAATGCATATTGAGAAATAGGAAGAAAGTATGCAAAATGAAAGAAAAACTGAAACTTGGGTTAAGGTGGAAAGAAAAAAGGGAAGGGAAATTGAAAGTAAATACATGTCTGTGTACATATGCAAACACACACACACACTCATGTATATATGCATATATACACAAGAAAGTTAAGATAGCTATATTACTATTTCTGTTTGTTCACTAAAAATAAAAATTTGTGCTTATATTGTTTGATCAATTTTTCATGATTAGCCTTTTAATCTAAGCAACTGCTTTGAAGATAACAATGAATAATGTAATGATCTTTGTTACTCTCCTGCTAATTTGTGTTGAAATTTTATATAGTTGTTTCTCTTCTTTAAAATGAAAATATAGCCCCACCCCCCAAGACCTCTGAGTCAGATAGACTTCTGAAACTCTCTAGGCAATCCATCCAGGCCGGTCCCACCCTGCAACTCCACGGAACCTTGCCCACAAGCACGCTGAGTGAGTGAGAAGTTTTTTGACTGCCGGGCTCTGATCAAACCCAGCACAGACCAGTGAGTCTGTGAGAGAGCTTCTGTGCTCCCCGGTGCTCCCTGGGCCAAGGACACAACAGAGGGGAACCACAGGGTCACATTTCTGCCAGAAGGGGTGCAGCAAAAAGGAACTGAACACAACAGCTAGATCCAGCAGGCATAACTGAATAATCTCAAACTTAATACATTGGCACCCAAATCTCATTATGTGCTAAGGTTGTAACTGCAGCAAAGCTCTACACGAAAGGTCAGAGATCAGTGCTGTACAAAATGACAAAGACAAGGAACAAAATGCAATCTTAGGCCTCGAGCCCAACAATAAGTGTAGAGGATACTAGTTCATCTGAAATGAATGAATTAATGGAGGCAGAAGCAAAGAAACAAACAGTAGAAAGGTAAAGGGGAACTCAAAGCAAAAATAATTTCTGAAATAAAAAAAGAAATGTTTCAAATCACAGCATCTAAAGTAGAGAATCAATTCTGGAAATATATGGAGCAAACTAAATTTGGAAAAATCCCTGCAGTAAAAGAATCAATAGCTACCTCAAAAGAAGACATGGATATAAAAAAAAAAAAAAATGAGGAGATTAGAAATATGACGGATTCCTTGAATGAGCAATACAGGAAAGAAACAGATCGCATGAAGCAGAGTCAAAGACATACAAAAAAACTTAAAATGTCAATCATGAGTCTACAAAACCATTTGAGTGAAAGCAAAGGCAGAATCTCAGATCTTGAAGATTCTGGTGCAGCTAGTGAAAAGGTGAGAAATTATCTCTTAAGAACAACAAGGTTGCAGGAAAAAATGATCCATCACCTGCAAGATGATGTAAAGATGAACAATGTGAGATTAATTGGCATCAATGAGAATGAAGGAGTCAATTTAAATGATATAAAAAGAATATGGGTAGAAGTAATAGCATAAAACTTCCCAAATATGAGGAAACAATCCAACATTCAGGTAACCAAAGCATACAGAATGCCAAAAATCTTTTACCCAACTAAAGCACACCAAGACATGTAATAGTCAAGATTCCAGAAATCCAAAACAAGAATAATATACTGAAAGCTGCTAGAGAGAAAAAGCAGATCACATTCAAAGGAAAACCCATCCGAATTATAGCCAATTTCTCTACACAAACCATGAAGGCAAGAAGAGCATGAGGCAGAGTTCCTCAAGTCCTGAAATTCTAGCCCAGCCTACTATACCCTGCAAAACTCTCTTTCAAGTTTGATGGAGAATTTAAATATTTCCACAACAAAGAACAACCAAAGAATTTCATGATGACAAAGCCATCCCTATACAGGCTACTGAAAAATATCCTAGAGTGAGACAATGACCAGAACTCCACGAATGAGAACAGAAGGAACCCACTAACCAGGGCAAACAATCAAACACAGAACAAAAAGGAATACACAAAATCAAGTATATAGCATGACAATCATAAGTAAATACATTTCAAATATAACCATCAATGTAAATGCACTCAATTCATCAATTAAGAGAAATAGACTGGCACAATGGATTAGGAAACAAAACCCAAAATTATGCTGTATACAAGAAACACACTTAACTCAATAAGACATTCTTAGGGTTAAAGTCAAAGGATGGAAAACAATACTACATGCTCCAGCACCTAAGAAAAAAGGAGGAGTAGCACTTCTGTTCTCAGACAGTCTCAACTTCAAACCAAGAAGGATCAAACAAAATAGTGCTTAGAGGAAAAATTGAAGAGGAAGAGGTAACATTCATAAATATCTATGCACAAAACACAGGAGCATGAAATGGTACAAGACAAATCTTAATGGACATGAAATATCTAATATCCAAGTCCACAGTCTTAACAGGATATCTTAATCCCCTTATCTCAAAAAGATAGGTCAATTAGAAAAAAAATTAGCAAAGAAGTAGCAGAACTGAAACAGAGCTTGGAACAAATGGACCTGGGGGATATATATAAAGAGTGTTCCACCCAAGCACAGCTGGATATACATTTTTTTTCAGCTGCACACGGATCATTTTCTAAAGTAGACTACATACTAGTCTATAGGTCATGCTAAAGTATATGCAAGAAAACAGAAATTGTCCCATGCATATTATCCAACCACAGTGCAATGAAACTGGAAATAAATGACAAAAGAAACCAGAAAAACCTGCTAAATACATGGAAATTAAACAACATCCTACTCAGCAATCAATGGGTCACAGAAAAAAATTAAACAACAGATTCAATAATATCTACAATTATTGAAATTTCAATGACAATTTATCACAATTAATAGGAAGTGATGAAAGCAGTTCTCAGAGGGAAAATCATAGCTATGAACTCACACATTAGGAAAACAGAACGCGAACAAATTAGCACCCTAATGATGCACCTCCAACATTAGAAAAGAAGACTCAAGCAAACCCAGAGCCCAAAGATGGGAAGAAATCACAAAGATTAGAGCAGAAATTAACTCAATAAACAGTTCAAAGAATCAATGAATAAAACAGCTGGTTCTTTGAAAGACTGAACAAAATCGATAAGCCCCTACCTAACCTCATCAAGAAAAGGTAAGAAAAAAGTTCAAATACAAGCAATAAGGAATGAAATTGGTGAAATCACCACAAACCCAGTGGAAATTCAGAAGATTATCAATAGCTACTTCGAGAATCTTTACACTCAAAGAATAGAAGACACAGAAGAAATAGACAGATTCCTAGAAAGGTACAAATTACCAAAACTGAATCAGGAAGATAGAACAACTGTCAATAAGCCAATAATATCCAACCAGACATGAAATGTAATAAAAAGCTTGCCGACAAAGAAAAGTCCAGATCCTGATTGATTCAAAGCTGAATTCTACAAGACATTTAGAGAAGACATAATCCCTACACTCCTCAAACTCTTTATATTGAAAAGGAAGCAGTCCTCCCAAAATCATTTCTGGAGACAAGTATTATACTGATTCCAAAACCAGGGAAAGACACAACTGAAAAAGAGAACTATAGACCAATCTCTCTCATGAACATATAGATGCAAAAATCCTCAAATAAATCCTAGCAAATAGAATACAGCAAATTATCAAGAAGATCATGCACCATGACCAGGTAGGATTCATCCCAGTGATGCAAGGATGGTTCAATATTTGAAAATCTACAAATGTAATACACTATATTAATAGACTGAAATCTAAAACCCACATGATCATCTCAATTGATTCAGAAAAAAACCTTTGACAAAGTTCAACACTCATCATTCATGTTCAAAGCCCTACATGAAATTGGAATAGATGGCCTCTACCTCAATTCAATAAAAGCCATCTATGACAACCCAATGACTAATAATTTTCTAAATGGGGAGAAACTGAAATCTTTTGCTCTTAGATCTGGTACAAGACAAGGATGTCCTCTGCCACCCCTCATATTCAATATCGATTTGGAATCATTAGGTACAGTCATTAGACAAGAGGGAGAAATAAAAGAAATAAGAATAGGTAAAGAAGAAGTTAAATCATCACTATTTGCAGATGACATAATACTTTACTTGGAAGACCCAAAAATCTTCACCAAGAAGCTACTAGAATTGTTATACAAATGCAGTAGCATAGCAGGATACAAAGTCAATACTTAAAAATCAATAGCATTCCTCTACACAGATAGCAAACACACTGAGAGGGAAACTAAAGAAAAAATACCTTTTACAACAGCACTGCAGAAAATAAAATACCTTGGAATTAACTTAAGCAAGAAAGTCAAGGATCTTTTCCCAGATAATTACAGTACCCTAAGAAAAGAGATCATAGAGGATTTCAGAAAATGGAAATATATTCCCTGCACCTAGATAGGAAGAACCAACATTGTGAAGATGGCCATACCCGTATCTTCATTTGTACAAATTTAATCCAATCCTTATCAAACTTCCACCAACATACGTCCCAGACCTAGAGAAATTGTTCCTAAAATTAATTTGGAACCAGAAAGACCTAGAATAGCAAAGGCAAACTTGGTCAACAAAGACAAGGCAGGAGGCATCATAATTCCTGACTTGAAATTATACTACAAAGCCACTGTGATAAAATCAACATGGTATTGCCAACAAAGTAGACCTGAGGATCAATGGAATAGATTAGAAGATGCATAGGCTTCTAGAAATGCACTCAGCCATCTGATCTTTGACAAAGGAGCCAAACATGCTTACTGGAAGAAAGATAGCCTCTTTAACAAATGGTGCTGGAAAAACTGGTTTTCTACATACAGAAAACTAAAACTTGACCCACGTTATCACCATGCACTAAGCTAAAGTCAAAATGGATTAAAGATCTAAACATTAAAATAGAAACACTCAATCTCCTGGAAGAGAAAGTAGGAGGAATTCTTAAAGACATAGTGGTAGGCAAAGAGTTCATAAACAAACATGTATTCACATGGAAAACACTTGAAAGAATTAACAAATTGGATCTACTCTTATTGAGAAGTTTTTGCATGTCAAAATAAACTGTCAACAAAGTGAGAAGACAACCCACAAATTTAGAAAAAATAATAACTAATAAGCACTCAGACAAAAGTCTGCTGTATAGAATTTATTATAAGAACTAAGATACATTAGGGCCCTCAAATTTAAAGACCCAATCCAGAAATGGGCATCTGAGATGAATACACATTTCTTAGAGGACTAAATTTAAAAAGTGCATATATTATGAAAAAATGCTCCACATCACTTTCCATCTGTGAAATGCGAGTTAAAACAGCATTGGGATAACATCTCACCCCAGAAATAATGGCTATCATAAAGAAATCAACCAACAACAAATGCTGCAGAGGATGTAGGCAAAAGGGAACACTTTTATACTGCTGATGGGAATGTAGACTGGTGCAACCATTGTAGAGATCAGTGTGGAGACTCTTCACAAAACTAGAACTGGAAATCCCATTCAAGCCTGCTATTCTCCTACTGGGACTTTTCCCAGAGGAACTGAAAACATCATATCATGGTGATATGTGTTTACCTATGTTTATAGCAGCACAATTTGTGATAGCCAAATCTTGGAAACAACCAAGATGTCCATCACATGAGGAATAGTTGAAAAGATGTGGTATTTCTATACAATGGAGAATTACACAACTATTAAGAATGGTAATGTTGAAGCATTTATACTGAAGTGGATGCCACTTGAACATATACTCGTAAGCGAAATAAACCAGACACACATGTGCAAATATCGTATAGTCTCCCTAGTATAAGAAATATAAAGAAGAAATACAAATAGAAAAATATAACAACAACTAAAAATAATTTAATCATATAGTTAGGGTAAACTGAACTGCATATGTCACAGGGTAATAATCAGTTTCCCTTCTGGATGGTTAATAACCTAAGTTTGCAGATCAAAAATTGGAGGAACGGAAAGACTGCAAGGTCAGCCAGCATTTTGGCCCTAGCCTTTCAAGGTCAGTGAAGACTCAGGACATAGGAGAACCTGTACTGTAATATCATGGAACTCAGTTGTACACTAAATTTTCTGATCATGAAGATTATAGAGCCACAGACGAACATGATCAATGATCTGTAGTGTGCCTAAGGAGAAAACTTTCTCTCAGTCTTTCACAGAGAGCAAGCTGGTCAAAAAATGGCCATGACTCATTCAAATGGGTGACAATGACAAAGGATCTACAGTGTGAGGAACAGGGTTACAGGATAAACCTTGAGGGGACTTGACTGACCTCATCAGATACAAAAGTTACATTTTTTGTTCTATAGGTCTTGCTTTTTCTCAGTCTTAACCATCCAGCAGAAAAATATAAAACAAGGTATATAAAATAAGGCCATAGTAATATGCTGAGCTGTAAATGGCTTTAGTCAAGGACTTCTTGGGAAAACCCACTATTATTGTGGACTGGTGGACTGTGTTGGATTGTTTGGCTGAATTCAAGCACGTATAATAATTGAATGACAATGGAATACCCATCTTTGATAGGACTAAACACAAAAGGGGGGATGCAAAGGAAGAAGCTTTCTGTGTTTGTATAAACAATACAGTTAGGATAAATATACAGTACTTTTGCATAATTCTATGAGAAGAAAGATTTGCACTAATAGTGTTTGGACAGGATATCCTGTCTGATTCTTGTACTATGTATAACCATTAGGAAGATAACAATGTAAAATGTACTAATTATTAAAACTGTACTATAATTCAGCCTTGAAGAAAAAAGATAGATATACAGGTATATTCTTTTAATTCGTTGAATAGAGGCATACGCTTTAATAGGTTTGTAGATAGTGTCATGTATACAGCTTGTACAACAAAAAGCCCCTACGAAAACAATGTGCAATGTATTAACTGTTGAATCTGTTCTCATAATTTGATTTGAGACTGTCCCATTGCTATTTGTTCTTCAATAAAATAAAATAAATGTAAATAAAATAAAATAAAAACATAAATAAATAAGTCATTATAACTAAAAAAAATGAAGTGAAGTTTAAACAGAATAATCCTTGCATTCATACCATCATAATATTAAAAATAAATCAGGGATTATCTGTATATGTGCTACAGTAGGGGATTCAATAATTGAAAAACAAATCTCTGTTCTCAAGACCTGAAAGCTAGAGAGGCAGACATTTACAGAGTTATCTAATAAAATTGTGTGGACTGAGAATAAATCTAAATACGAAATGAAACAGTACTTTATGATGAGCCAGGCACAGCGTAACATACCAAGCCCCTCATGCAATCGCTGGGACACAGGGTCAGCTTAATGATCTGTGAAAAATTTTATTATGAGTACCTCACAGTTTCCACTAGACAACAGGATACACCATAAGAAAAACTATGAGGTAACAAACTGTATCTCATGATATTTTGAACAGCCATATTCACGTCCATGTTTGCCATGTCAGAAAGATCTTGTCAATGTGATTTTTGTATGCTGTGCTTTGAGCTTCATAAAAAGTTAATAGGTAAAGTATATATTTCTCTTCATGATGTGGCATATTGCTGTCATTCTTGGACTAACTCCAAAATTCCTTTTCTTCACATGAATAACGAATACTTTTTTCATTATATAAGGCTATTGACAATATATATCCATTTTCCTATTTGATATAAATGACAGTTTTGATAATAAAATGTTAGGGACAGTTCATTAAATGCATACTGTTTTACTTTCCAATAAATGAATTAAAGCAATATGATTGAAACATTTCTTCATAGCATTAAGTTTATTGGTAACAAATAAAAACTGCCTGTCACATTAGTATATTTGAATTTGAGGAGAAAAATCTTCTAATTTTGCTTCAGTATCTTTAAAAGCTTTTGCTTTTAGGAAAGGTCCAGCTCATTTTCACACAAGGAGGATTTCTCAGCATTCTAGAAGCACTTTGCCCCCTTGCTAGAGACCTTCTGAAATGAGACCTTGAGTGGCGAATACCTGGAATCCTTGTTCTTTTTGCTGTAAGAAATGAACTCCCGTGTTGCAGCTCTCCTTGTCCTTCAGATGTAGCTGTATTTTAATTCATCATAGCTCTCTAACCTGAGGTTGGCTGTAGCTCTAAAATGCAAATCTGATCCCCACACCCCGCTGCCTCCTCAGAGGTGACTTAAAAGAAGGGATAGACAATGCCTCTGACAAAGTGCTTTCAAGAGTTCTGAGAGGCTGGGCTGCTGTAATGTATGCCTGCAACTCTGTTGTCCTAGACCACTCTGACTTTCACAAGACATATGTAGGCCAGAGAACATTTAAATTTGATTAAACCTGTGGATTTTGTTTACACATAGGAAAGGATTTTGAGCTCACTTAACGGATGCCTTCACAACTCCAATACCAATCACTGCAAAGTGCAGGGTATGCTGCAAAAATCAATATACTATTCGCTTTAGACACTTCAAAAGAAAGACAGAGTTTCTGAAGTTAGAAATATGTGTGCCCCCAAATAATTCAGTTTAGCTCTACTTTCAGAGCTTTCTAACTTTTTCATGTGTGTGTGTGTGTGTGTGTGTGTGTGTGTGTGTGTGTGTGTGTGTGTCTTAATTAAGACAAGTGTTACCAAAATGAAATCCCCAGCCCAGAGTACCAAGTCTGGGCCAGATATTTGATATTTCTTCCAAATATCAAGCAAATGCATACCCACTGTCTATCCTTAGCTGTGCCACAGGTCATACAATTTAGCTGCAAAGCCAGGCCTTTGCCAGGATGCCTTCTTTAGCTATGCTGTCTTTACTTCATGATTTCCTTCTAGGAAAATACTTTTCTTCCCAGTAACTGCTTCATCTGATGCATAGTGATAAAAATGGTTTAACTGTAAATAATGATCTGATCACTGAAGTGTAGAAGACAATATAATTTAGTATTGAAAACATAAGTGAACAGCCATTTGTTTACTTAAGAAACAGTAAGTTAAAAAAATAAAAAGTAATATAGGCAGCACTTCTCAGTGCAAGTAAATGCCCTTCAGTACTCAGTAGCTCACTGTATCCAGCTTGTGATCTACTTTTTTACTTACCCTGCTCTGAGAGTTCTGAGATATAATCCCTTTCACTTGTGGAAAGATCTTACCTCCCATTTATTGAAATACATCCCAAATGAAAATAAGTTTGGATATTTTTCTCAAAAAACATAGATAAGAAGTCAACTAATTTTTAAAATACTATTTAAATACAACTTGATATAAATAATGTAAGCCATTCATCTTTATTATGCAGACCACACTATGAATTATAATCATTTCAAAATTAGTTTATTACCATATTATGCTATCATTCTGATAAGCAATTGGATCATGTCTATTAAAATTAAGGGCAATTCTGCAATAATTTTACAGTGTGTATACATTTATTAGTGTTGAGATTGATTTTTAAAATAGTATATTTTGTCTTTTTTATAAAAATGTGTCTTATTTTTGGTGAAATGTTTGCAACATCAGTTTTAAAGTAGAAGCAATCATTACAACATCTGCATCAGCAGTTAATTTGAGCTCTAGGACTACTGTGTTTCTTCTGCCTCTTCTGCATTATTCAAAGTAAAATTTGATAAATTATACAAAAAGAACACTGCCTTGCACAGAGGAATTTTCCTGCCGCATTATTCTAATGGACTCTTTGGTTTGCTTTCACCTTATATAATTTGTCAAATTTTTGTTTACTTTGCTTTCATAGATAAACCCAAATTACCCAGGCACTTCCTAAAATACGTAAGGGAAAAAATGAACCCATGCCCAATCCTTTGATTGGTCGAACAGTGTAAATATTTTCTTTCATGAAACAGGGTTGCAGTGAAAATCCTAGTAGAATATAAATCTTCTCTTGCAGAAATTCTACTCAGCAAACACTTAGCCTGCCTCACTGTGTACAGAGTCTCTTGCATGCTGTGTGAGACACCAGACAAAGAAATCCTGAACATAGGAAGTTTCATTAAACTTTTGAGAGCTTGATGGCTGGCAAACACTTCAATTTCTATCTTCTAGATGGGAAAATATAATTTCACTTTACAAAACTTTTTTTGTAGTTCAATAGAAGTAATTGGACACCTTTTGCCAACAGAGTCAATAGAGATATTTTAAATAATATTTCGAGGTCTAAGGCTCTTGATAAGCAAGTTGCATGAAAATTGCCTGCCCAAGCAAATATTCTTTTGATGTTTCTCTCACGACCTTTGAATCAGTTAGCATTCAATTAATTTTACCAAACACCAAAAGACTGTCTAGGATGATTCTTTGTTATTTTGAGAGCTTTTACTATTTCTGGACAAAACTGGACTGAACATTTTTAAAGGTGTGAAGGTGTCAGTCTATTACATCTCTTTGTACACCTAATTGTAGATATTCTGTGTGCCACACACTATTTCGGAGTCTCTTCAAAGGGCCATTTGTTGATGAGCATTTATACAGCAGACTACCATAGTGTATTGGATGAAAATTGAATACATATGAATAAATTAATTTGTGTAAAAGAGAGACATGTAAGAGAGGACCAAAGATACCCTTGATACATATTGGTCTAATGATAATTCACTTTGTGACACAAGGCAAATATGTACAATGCATACATCTAAACATTCATAATACTGAATTTTTAAATTTCTATAGGTAATAGTGCATAAGTGAATGAGTTTTGGCATCAGCTAGGCTTCAAATTCCAATCTATCTTTCATTAATAATTGATATGGGCAAATCATTAGCCTCACCAACTCTCTGTTCTTACATGTAAAGTAAGATAATATAGCCCATTCCTTATAGATTTACTATTAGTATTAATGAAAGAACCCATGCAAAAAGCAAGGAGCTTGGAAAACAGTAATCATTCTCAGCCCTGGTTATTAGCATTAGTATAAAAGGAAAAAAATAATTCAAGTGCTAATGAAAGTTAAGAATATATTCTTCCACTTAACAAGAAGGCAGTAAAATCTAATTATTGATGGGATTTAGAGTAACACTGTGCTGAACATCATTTTGATAACATGGGCAGCATTCACTGGTGGCTTCATTTAAATAAATTTTAACTCTTATATTTACTCTGGTCAGGCCAGGCACACTGATAATGCTAGAGCCATAGGAATGAAAAAATGATTATAATAAACATGATCCTAATTAAGAGTTCACCATCTAGTCATGAAGGTACACCTATTTTAAACCAAGAAATACTTAAAACAATTAGAAATAATGGTACGTACTATTTCCAAACCTTGACACAGAGGTAGAACACAATGTCTTGTTATCAGTGGAGTGAGAGAAGAGTTCTCTGAGGAGATTCCTTCAAACTGGTATGTGAAGATGAGAAAGCCCCAACCACAGGCAGGGAAGGGGCCCCAGGACAGGTTCAAAGTTTCAGAGGGGAAATGCAAGTAACTTATTTCATCACTGTCACCAATAATAACTTCATCACATTATAATTTGGTAAAATCATAATGTTTAGATTTATTTTTATTACTAAGGCATTTGGCACTTCAAAAAGTCCTAAACACAATAGTTTTAATAATTTGGAAAGCAGCAGACATTTGTATACTTTTCAAAATTCAAATAGCAACAATAAACCTTCTCGACTATCTATTTTTACAGTTAAGTCTAAATATGTGTATGCCCAGGGTCTACTCCCTGTAAAGAGAGAGTCAAGCACTAAAATAATAATGTTATAACTAGGCATTAAGTTAGAAAGCTTTGAAATTGATGTTATGGAGCCCACCTTTATATATTCTCTCCATTTCATATTACACAATATCTGGGTCATCTCAAAGTACCCAGAATAATTTTTTTTTGTCTTTCAAGAACCACATTTAGGTCGGCCACTTTCCACTGAGATGTTAAATTGCTCTTGGGAGTAAAAACACCATGGCAGGAGAAACAAAGAACATTGGAAAAGGGAGGTAAAAGAATTGGATTCTGAGCTAATCCCCTCATCCTAACTTAAAATATGAAAAGTTCAATAACTTCACAAAAATCTCCTAAAACCTTATATCATTTCTAATAGTGCTACTGGAATGCCTGCCCTCCTCTCAGGACCTATAACAGCCCTCCTCAATACATTTCAAAAAGCTTTCAGTGGCTTTTCTACCCTCTTATTTCTGTACTACACCTGTAAAATTGTTTCAGCTTTGTGCCACTTTCCTTATAAGCACATTCAACTCTCAGTTACCCTCACCAATGATGAAGAGCTTTAGTGCAGATAATTGAAATTGGTGACTACTCTGCTTCACTCAGCCATGGCCAGCTCCTCCTTCTCAACCAGCATACATTTCATGGAGGAAGGAAGGCAAGGACTCTTGTGTCAGAAGGAAAGTGCCTACTTTCCCATCTCTCTGCCTAGCTTTGGGTCAGGTCTATGCTGCCTAGGGACTTCTGAAGCTGACTCAGAATTGCCCAGTGTGACACCATCCACCACCCTCCATGCAAACTGGAAACTGGTTGTTGAAGAGTCAATAGGAGCCACACATGAATGAACAAGTTGGCATCAACTGAGCCTGCTAAGCTTTGTGTAATCTTTAACAAACCTGTAAACTTAGTGAAATGGAAGCAGTGTCCAGCAAGCATCCTCTTTCCTCCTTTATTATTCTATCGAAGGGTATCACAGATAGCTATTGGCATCCAGGGCATTTCTCTCCTGTGGTCTGAATGTCCAAAGGAGCTGTCCAAATTGAATATACCATAAAAAATGATTGATGTCAGGGAAGCTCCCAACACAGAACAGGTTCCTCTGTGAGAAGTTCTGGGTGGCAATGGGTCATACAAAGGCTGCTCAGAGGAAGCGATCAACTGGGGAATCATGATTCAATCAGATGCTACTGCCAGAACCATAAACCCTGAGCACCATTCAGCCCATTGAGGAGATGGTCTCAGCCCCGGAGTGAGCTCTTGGCATTTCACCATCAATCGGCACCTGCTTTCTTTTCTCTACCTGCTCTCTATTTGGTACGAGGCTATCCTTCTCTTTCCTGATCTTTGTCCAATTATATTTCTCCCTCAGACATTTTTTTCTTTAATTTTTGCTTGCTTCTCTTTTGAGTGAAATCTTTTGTGATCTCTCCATTTTCAGACTCTTACCATCACTGCTTCTGCAAAATTTCGTCCTCCTTTAATTTACTTTAAAAATATTATCTTCAATCGTGTTAGTGTTCTACCCCAATATTTTCCTTACTCCCCTCTAACTTATCATCCTGCATCCTGATATATGTATAACAAGGTAGACAGATGTTTTGCTGCTTTGGTATTAAACTAGAGAGCTTTTTAATCTACCAGAGCAGAAACCAGGAGCTTCCTTTCTGTTTGGGGACCTCCGCAGCTCGTGCTAAAGGACTTAAGAATACAAATGACGGTTGTTCCTTAGAACAGCACGGAGTCTCAGCAGGTCTCTCTTATTCTTTCCTTGTTGTACTTGATCTGCAAAGTGAAAGGCTGCACATGTGATGGATTCATAAATATTACTAATGACACAGTGTGTGACACAGTACACATAGTGCTTTCAAGAGTTGAGACAGCCAATTCAAGTCTGTGACCATCAATGAGTTTTACTTATTATCCCTCTACGAACACCTTTAAAAATCTGTGACTATGAAACACTGTTTTGATAGCTTTCTTAATTGCAGTTCCTGAAATCTTTATCTAAATTCAATGCATTCTGTTTCTTTCTGATATTCTCTGTAGAATTAGATGTGCTTTTTGAGTTGATAGTGAAGGTCCACAGCCAGCCCCTTGGACCGCTTACCTAGGACATAGCTAGGGCCTTGATATTCAGCTATCCCATCCCTAGAATGTGATACCTGATGCCTGAACTGTATAGCAGAGATTTAATTTGGCTTGTGGATTCAGAGCATTCAGCCCTTTGTTACTGGCATAAAGGCAGAAGCATCATGGGGGAAGAATGTGGAAGAACAAAGAGGATCAGGATATTAAGGAAAAGAAGTAGAGAAATAGTGCAGAGGAGGATGTGGCCCAGAACCACAGATAGTGCCAAAAGTCACCTCTCCATAACCCACCCAGATACAACCGGAAGTGTTTTTTACTAATCCACTAGGTGACTACTAAACTATTTATGCTGATGAAAATATAACCACACAAAACCCTACAAAGTTATCAAATTACTAGCTTTAATCCAAGATTGAATAAGATCAGAACAACCAACAAATGTAGGCCAATGCTGCTTAGAAAAACAACAAAAGACTGAGTTTGGAGGAGAGCCTTTGCAGAGGTCAGCTTATGTTTTTGTCTTTGAGTTGGAAGATTTACTGGCCACAGCGAAGGCTCCACCAGTACATTCCCAGCAGTTGAATAGCGTGGGGTTATGGAGAAGCCTACTCCGAAGCAGAGGAGAGGAACTGCACCCCCAGATCTCTGCATATGCAGGGCAGGTCCCCCAGGCTGCAGAAGTCCCAAGAGAAATTCATTTCAGAAGTCACGTCAGGCTCCTCCACAGCATTTCATGCCTGTGCTTGATGATTTAACCTTTCCTGACCTCCCTCCTGTCGTCTTTTCCAAAGGCAAATGTCTGGCTGGCACCTCTCTTGTGTCACGTGCTTGCTGTGGCTCTTTGTTCTGCTAACTCAAAAAGGGAGCTAGCAAGACCTTTCTCAGATCTAAGAAAGGCCACAACAATCAAGTTCCTCCTATCCCAAATATCTTGCCCACTGGGCTCCAAGGACCAGTAGCAGCCCCTGTGTATAGACTCCAGAGTAAAGGGTAAGCAGATCTTGTACTGACATGGTAGTTAGGAGTTTTTCTAACTTGTACAGATTGCTGTCAATATTGGAAAGCACAATACATTACGCAAGTCACTTCTGATTGAGTTAAAATGAGATCTTACCAAATAGGCCACAGCCATGAATTTCTTTAAAATTCTGGTGACATTGTTCATAGAATTGTTTTCTTTTTAAGCATTTGTAACATGACTCTGCAACTTTGCACTGGGAATCAGAAATGCATTTTTATCCTAAAAACTGCATAAAGGAATAAAAAACAGAATAATTAACTTCCACATTTTGCAGATATGGAAACTAAGGAAGAGATGAAGAAGCAGACTTCACTGATAGAGATGTTCCAAGAAATTGACAAATTGAACATTTGAAGCATTTTTTCCCCCGCTTATGGGGAATTTCTATTTTTTACTATCTGCAGGAGTGAAATTGACTCTTTCTCAGACTCAGTGCTGTGATACTCAGGGAGAAAGGGTCACCTGTTACAAGAGTTGCATAGATCGGAAGAGAATTCTCAGCTGTTCAAACAAATAAACTCCAGTGTCATGGGTCACTTCTACTGCTCTTTGTGTTCGTATCCCCCTACTGTGCTATTGTGCCATTTATTCCTTTTAATTGAACAAACCTGACCTTTTGTGCCTGTGACTTTTTTAGTTTTCTAGGACCACAGTTAAAAAAAAGAAAGAAATTAATCCTATGATAAAAATGATGCCTACAACACAAATTAAGTTTGACTGTCAACAAGGGGACCGATGCTAGAACTCGCAGGTGCTGGACAGGGTCAATTTGTGGGGCAAGGAGGGCACAGAAACAGCATGGATCATTGCTCTCATGCAACTTGTCAAAGCTTGGTGCACAATGAAACTTAAGGCTATTGTATGTCACAATGGCTCCTCCCTGGTCAGTCTGTAGACCCAGGAATTGACTCATAGCTCTGTGAGAGCAGCAAAGCATGTACCACGGGAGTCTGTGATGGTCTGAGTCTAGCCTTTCACCCACAGCAGAAGGCCAGCAAGAGGCCAGCAGGAGGCCAGGGAGTCCAGAAAGCAGAGCAGGGGGAGGAACAGAGTAAGATACATTCTTCCTGCAGCCAGCAGCCAGCAGCCTCCAGCCAGAGGAGAACCACCAAGTTGCTAAGCTATTTGAGTCATTTAAGGCAGCTCTCTCTCCACTGCTCTCAGCAGAAGGTCTTCCCACCCCCACACTCTTCAGAACTGTTCACTTTCAAGTTTCTTTTTTTTTTTGTTCCTTTGTTCAGATCATTTCTCTTCAAGTCTTTCAAAGCTTCTTTGAGGATTCTCAGAGACACAAAACACTGCTTTTGGATGGTCTTCCCAGTTGTTTCAGGGGGCTGGCTGAGAATGAGATCTGCGTGTGGCTATGTGCACGCACCCGCCTGCTGCAGCGCATGCCAGTGATGGTTGTGAGGGTGCGGGGCATAACTGATTGATTTGGTACAGATAACCTGGGGAGTCTGTGGCAAGAGAGGCTTTCATTCTGTACTGCATTTGTTTTTTCCTGTAACCTTGTAGGAGTTGTACAGCTTATCTTCCTTTCTGCATACTTAATATAGGATAATGCTCTTCCATCTTCAGTTTTCACAGGTAAAAAGATTACATGGTTTATTGTTTAGGAAATGCTATTGCCTGGTCTTTAAATATTGCATGTGTAGATAACTGTGTTGAAAATGATTGATTTTGTGTACTGAACATACATATTTAACTATAGAATGCTGCTATATAAAAGAAAAAAAAAAAGCAGCCTGAGTTAGGGTTGAGTACCTGATTTCTAAGGCACCAACCCAATTCCTTACTCGCATTCCATCCTGTGAAATGAGTCACGTGATGCTATCCACTGCTTTCAGTTATTATAAAATGTAATGAGCCAATCTAGGAATATAACAGAGCCAGAAATCTTTCAGTAGCCTCATAAATACAAGCAGTGATATCATTGTGCAGCAGACCCAGTAGGTTCAAGCTCACAAGTCCTTTCAATTTTACCACTACGCCAAGGTTTCTATGATTTCAGGGACTAGCGCCTCTTTTCTTGATGTCTCCCCTATGCAGAAGGGTCCTCTCCCATTGTCCATTCACCCACCTCCACACCAGTTTTATCTCATCCTTCATGTCTCTCTAGCAGGAACCTCTTTCGTGGACATTAAATCTAAATTACTGCTCTCTTAGTGTCCTCTGTTTCAGTATCTTGTGTGTTTACAGCAGTTATGAATGTTTGAGATCATTTTTTACCTCTCTAAATGTGAAAGATCTTTCCTAGTACACTATGATAACTCATGAGCAGTAATTGCACCTGTTTTATTGAATACTGAGTCCCCTTCTTCAATGTGTTTCTTGATTTTGTGTTAATTTAGGGTTTATTTTGTACAAGCATGATCCTATGCACTTAGATAATGAAAGGAAAGAGCAGATTCTTGCTGTCATGGATTTATGTTGTAATTAGGTACAAAAACAAATAAATCAGGAAAATATAGTAGGTATTAATAGGTGCTAAAGAGATCAATAAAATGAAAGGAAATTCAGGGAGTGTTGGTCTTGAGGGGATTCGAATGTTAAATAGGGTCAGGGAAGGTCTCCCTATAACAGTGCCAGGAACAGAGCAAAGGGAGGAAAGAATAGCAAAACAGAGGTCCTGGTGTGATGTACCTGCTGAATTTCAGAAAAAGGAGCAAAGAGAGAACAAGGCAGCATGTGTGAGGCAAAGTGGAGAAAGAGAGGTGAGGTGAAAGGAGCGTGTTCAAAGGAGACTGAGGACCAGGTGCTGTGCCAGCATGAGGCTTCTTGACTTTACTCTGAGCGGACTGTGCTTGCCAGGAGAAAAGGAGTAAGGGCTGAACAGGTTTATTCTGACTGCTTCCTTGTGAACATAAGACCAATGGGACACTTCCACAAATCCTGGAATAATATAAATTGAATGAGTACTTGCGAATAAATAATACATTAGCACCCACACTTAGAAGACTGAGCCTGGACATGGTTATTTGGGGCTACGGAGATGCTGAGAGTGTGGCAAATGGGCTTCTCACATACCCATGTGTTTCTTTGTGTTCAAGTAATGATTTGTATCCTGTCCCTACCATCCTCAAAGCTGCAAAGGATAAAATGCTGGGGAGATGGATACGACCAGAGAGAGCCAGGAAATAAGATACTCAGCCAATGTTGCTCAGAAGCAGTGCCGTGCTTTTGATCTGTGAAACAGGCATTTCTTTCTCCTTCATCACCTAGTGGCAAAATGAGAATCATTTTTAATACATGAGAAGAAATAGGGAGACAGAAAGAAGTCAGAAAAATGAACAAAAAACTGCTGTCAGCAGTAGACTGTCAGTGAGAGCCATTGGTCACCGGGTTTGACTCCGGTGAACTTGGCTTTTTAGTTTCTTATCCTTGAGCCTATTGTGGATTCTCTTCAGATTTTCACCATTTATTGATGGTTTCATCTAGCTTCAGGAGAACTGGCTAAATACTTAACAACCAGGATAAATAATGACTTTAATCAATAACAACTTCAAGAATACATAGGTCTTTGAGATTTTTACATCTCAGACTCATTTCTAGGTAACTTTTATTGTATGGGAAAGACTTCAAATTCTGTTTAGACAAAATATTTCTGGACATTTTATTGGGATGAAAAATGTCCTGGGGAGTTTCAAAAACCCTAAGAATTAAATACACAAAGTTAGGGCTGGGGAGATAGCACAGCGGTGTAAGTGCCTACCTGGAAAGTGCAAGGACCCAGGTTTGATCCAGGGTACCACACTGCATGCTGGCCCTGGAACCCAGGTGCACCATGCCAGCCAACAAAACCAAGCATGGTGGTGCAGGCCTATAATCCAGCTCTGGGAAGGCTGAGACAAAAGGATTACTACAAGTCCGAGCTGCATAGTACGACCCTGTACCAAATAAATAAATAAATAAGATTCAAAAAATAAATATAAGAAGTTATTCTCAGTGGAGAAAAAGAACTGATACGGAAAAGTAGAGTCATTAGGTTTCAATTTATGGCAATAGTCTGGGACTATAAGAATGAGATTTTCCTTGTTTATAGTGCTGCAGCTCCCTGAAACTGGGAAATTTTTCCCATATAGAAGAACATGGGTGGGCTGGCCAAATAGCTCAGCAGATTAAAGCTCCTGATAGCAGGCACAGTGGCTGGAGGTTGGACCCACAGGGCCACCATACTGGCCTGCTCTCAGAGCACGCTGAGAAGGCAATTGAGACTAGACATGGTGGCACATCCCTGTAATCCCAGCACTTGGGAGGCTGTAAACAGGCAGATCACTATGAGTCTGGTCTAGTAGTGAGACCCTGAACACCCTGTAGACCCTTCCCTAAGATACAAAAATAATGATAATAACAATAATAATAATAATAATAAATAGAAGAACATATATGGAAAATCTATTGTGAGGTGAACAGAAGAGGGAAGGTATTCAAGGCAGGAAGCCCTTTGGGGTCACTGTCAAAGAGTTAGTTGAATCTGATCTTTGCTCCTGTTTTTCCAAGCTTGGAATTTTTTTCTCTTCAAGTGCATATCTTTAACATAAAGAATGAGATAAGAAGATGTTGCTCTTGCCAACAATAGGACAAAATAAATAGAAAGATGAATGTGGGCCATTGGGTGTTGAACGTAATTCTTTTTCTTCCTTGAAATATATCTTTAATGGTGGTTGGACAGGATATTATGTCGGCTTTTAGTGCTATGGTCATCCACTAGGTAAATAATTATTGAATCTTTGATATAATTCAGCTATAAAAAACCTGTAAATATAATTTCATGTATGCACCTTGTACAGTACCAAAACGTTATGAAAACAGTTTGCAATGTATTAATTCATCGACTCTGTATGGTTAAGGTGT
>PVKA01000186.1:0-30633 GCA_004027165.1 Ctenomys sociabilis
TTTTTTTTTTTTTTTTTTTTTTTTTTTTTTTTTTTTTTTTTTTTTTTTTTTTTTTTTTTTTTTTTTTTTTTTTTTTTTTTTTTTTTTTTTTTTTTTTTTTTTTTTTTTTTTTTTTTTTTTTTTTTTTCTGTTTTCTTATTCACTCTTAAACAAAATAAGAAAAAAAGCAAAAAAAGCACATGATCTATCCAAATTACAGTGTTTGTGGAGAACTCTGAGTACAAACCACTCTGAAAGCTCTCCATGCTGTAGTTAACAGGGAGCAACACCAAGGCCAGACACCTGCTGGACTAGCCTTGCTGTGGTCCCAACAACTTCTTCCTATGGCTGGCCCCTGGCTGAGCCAGGATCCTGCAGCTCCCCACAACTTACATGAAGTTTCATACCATGTTGGGGAAACAGTGAGTTAAAAATGAAACAACAGTCTTTCCTGCAGCCTTTCTCACCGTCTTCTTTTGTATTGCAAAACTTGAAGTGAGGCATATGGTGTGTGGTTGACTCTGTAAGTTTTGAACACAAAGCTGTTTCTTAGGATCATTCATGACTGCTGCTTGTCTTAGGCAATACTTTTTCCAGTGACAAGTAACACCTTAAAGTTAGAATTGAGTCCATATGCTTGACAATGCTTACTTTGCTTATCAGTTTCTTATGGCAAGTTACTGGCTATAGGCCAAGAGATTCTGGTCCAGTAGTCCTTGGGGTACACAAGTCAGGTACCTTGGGTCTGGGACCTCAGCTGATTTGAGGATGGAGTCAGCACCCGCCCTGACTCCACCTGGACCAGCAGAACTTCTGATGCAGTGGTTCTAAATATTGGCTGTGTGTTAGAATCATCCAGAGACCCTTTTAAAAACTCCAGCGATCAGGCCATGCCTCAAACCAATTAAATCCAACTCTCTGGGGTTGCATCAGTATTTCATTTAAGCTCCTTACATAAAACCCTGGATGAGAACCAGTGCCCCTAAAGATTTAATGTGGAAAGACTTCAGCTTCTTCGGATTCTCAGATTTGAGAAATACTTCATAAAATCTGTAGCTAATGCTCCAGTAAAACCCAGGCTGCCTTTGGTTTAATTAGCTTATCAAGGAAAGCTTCCTAGAGACTTCTTTCTCCAGGGCAAATGTATCCTCCCAAAAGTTGTATTTAGGCCTTTTCCTGATAATATGAAGAAGAAATTCCTGAATGGAAGCAAATCTGAACTAATTAAAACTTTGCACTGAGGACGAGAACCACTGTAGGAAGAGAAATGGTCCAAAAAAAATTTGTTTTTCAAGGAAGTCCTTATTCTTTAATTTTTTTTTAGCACTTTTGAACATTGTGTATATAATCACAACAAACTATGTAGTTTACTAGGAGGAAAACTTAACTGTGACAAAGGTCCTAGAGTTCAGACTCCCAATCTTCTGCCTTTTCTTTTTCTTCTTCTTTGGCCCTTACACAATCCTCTACAGATGTGGTTAAAAAACACAATTGGTGAATTTTGTTTATAAAATTACAAAAACTCTTTTTAAAAATCTTGATTGTTTTCTCACTGTTTTTTCTTTTTTATGTATTTAGAACAGGGTCTCACTACACAGATTGGACTCATAGCGCACCTCCTGTTTTTAGCCTCCCAAGTGCTGAGATTACAGGTGCTCACCACCACACCTAGTCTCAGTGTGCCCTAGGGGCGGGGCTTAATAGCACGCTGGGGTGAAACCCTGGTCCCTGCTCCTGCTTAAGCTTTAGTCCATTGAGCTATCTGGCTGGCCCTTTTCTATCTTTCTGACCTTGCTTGCTTCTATGATTTACTAAACTATAAATGAATAGGGGATATGTTTCAGTAAGGATAAAGAAAATTGTGTATATAATCTCATTTAATCTTAATAAAGGTCAATTAAAATGGGATTATCTTTATTTCACACATAGAAAGCTTCCGCATAAGCTTAAATTTCTTGAGAAATTTTTCTTTGCAGTGGAACCACATTCAAACACTTGCCATTCAAACTACTACACTACATATTCCACTGTGCCATGTTTCTGCCTTACCAACAGGGCCAACAACATAGTTCATTGAATTAATGACATTATGTGCACAGATCCTCCTTTATACTTATGTTAGAAATCTATGATGATTCTTGACAATCTCATATTGAAACACAAAATCCTTTTAAAATCGATCACCCTGGAAGAATGAAATTGAAACAAGTATCTAATTTATCTAGCATTAGCATAAATGCTAATATCTAACAAGGTAATGACATAAAACTTTAAATAAACTCATACTTTAAGAAAGCAGTATTTGAATAATATGTGAAACACATTTTATAGGTATCCCAACATCAACCTATTGAGAATGGTCAAGAAGAAAGTTTACAAGGAAGTTCCTTTAAGGACTGTCTTGCAAGGCTCTTCAACTGGATAATGGGGATAAGCCATTGTGACCACCTTCAATTAAGGCAATAAACGTATGTGCGCTTCAGCGCACTGGTGTGCGAGTTGGGTTGCAACGCTAAAAGAAATACAGAAAAATACGTCCTTCTGTGCAGGCTTGTATTCTCACCAGAAAGAATCTAGAAACTATATAGCTTTATTATTGTCACGTTATTTTCAACCATTCATATATATTTTATTTTCATACAGTGTGAATTCATCATTTAACTCAATAACCCTACTAATGTCTCAATAAAGATTACTTTTTAACAATTATAATTCTGAGCACTTCCAGAGAACTCATTTTTTAGATTTTCTCCTTTGCAAAGGGAACTGGTGAATGGCATGTTTTATCAGTTAGCAAGTTATTATCAAATTTTTGTGTCCCAGATTGAAGACAGCTTTGTTTTAAATATCATTCTTGTATACTTTTACTAGTTATAACATTACTAGTAAATTGGAGATTCTCACATAGAACTTAACCCATTAAAAATGAACATGTTCAGGGCAGGCCAAATAGCTCAATGGATTAAAGTGCCTGCACAAGGGCCAGGGGCTCTATTCCCGGGCCCGCCTTGCCGGCCCCTCCGCGGGGGTGCTCTGAGACCACAGTCTAGACTGAGTGAGGCGGCGCGCGCCTGTAATTCCAGCCCTCGGGAGGGTAAACAGGCGGATCACTATGAGTCCGTTCTAGTAGTGAGACCCTGAACACCCCGTAGATCCTTCCCTAAAAAATACAAAGAAAATAAAAATGAACATGTTCTACCCATTAGGCTTAAAAAGCCAAAAACACTTGTAAGAATGGAAGTGCTTGTTTTCCTCTAGTGTCCCTGCACTCAAGGACTAGACGCAATAGTTTGCTCACGGGTTTGCTGTGGATTGAATGAACTTTTCTTTACATAACACACTTTAATCTTCCTCGACCTAGGCTGCGGCTCTGCCATCGCCGAGGTGAGCCTCAGAGGGTACAGTGGAGCGAGGCACCAGGTGTGGATCGGTGCTCCGGCCGCTCCCGTGCATGAGATGTTGGGTTGCCTGCTGCTTGTGTGTGCTGTGGCCTGCGAGTAGATATTAGTGTTGCTTACTAAGAATTCGTACAGATGAATTGGGGCCAAATAATGGATCTGAAAGTATGAAACGTTGTTCTGGTTTTGTTATATTACTGACAAAAATAGTGCAGAAGCAAGAAATATCATAATATAGGTGCATAGGAATTATCACGTCTGCATAGATAGTTCAAACTATGCATTTCTGTACCTTACCCAAGTCTGTCGTATGGTAGGCATAGTGTTATAGATGATCACATAATTATCTTCATATTCTATAATTACCTCACTCCTTCACTAGATGATGTTAGGGAAAATCTAAGGGTATTAGAAGAAAAACACTAAAGGTCCCTATTGAGAGAAGTGATCCATCGCTTTCTTTTCAACGTATAGATTCTTCTGCTCTTACAAAGTGAAGCTGATAAGCAGGAGGGCTCTGCCCTCTCCATGTACCCAGGCACCTGACCCTCTCATTAAATTTCTGCTTAACTGTTGCTTCCCTGTGCGCTGCTTCCTTCCATCTGTCTCTCTGCTCACTGCAAACACCCTCAGGGGACGAGTCCCAGATGGACCCTGCTTGTTCCCAGTGGAGGAGCCACCATCTCTTCAGGTTAAAACATAGTATGGTAGGAAAGGAAAGGATGTGTTAAAAGAAAAAAAAAAAAAAAAAAAGAAGAGGAAAGCACAGGAGTTTCTTCCAGGACCTTGTTGGGCTCTAAAAGTGTAGTTTATCTAGAGGCAGTTTTTTAATCTTACACTTTAATTGTTGATGCCTTGTCACAAAGAAAAGGGGAATATCTTTTGGAATTTTTGCACAATGAAAGGCTAGTGCTATTGAAGTGTAATTTTAAATGACAAGACTGAATTCTGACATTTTCTAGTACGCACACACATATATATTCAGTGTATCATTGCCAATGTGTCTACAACAGGATACTACAGACTGGTTAATTTACAATGAAAAGAAGTGAGAACTGGCCAAATAGCTCAACGGATTAAAGTGCCTGCTTAGGTAGATGCAGGGACCAGGAGTTGAATCACCCAGGGCCTGCTGTGCTGGCCCTGCCCCTGAGGCAGGCTGAGAGAGTGATTGAGACTGTGGTGATGTGTGCCTGTAATCCCAGTGCTTGGGCAGATCAAAAAGTCTGATCTGTGTAGTGAGATCCTGCAGACCCTGTATTAAAATGAAGGAAAGAAAGAAGAGAGAAAGAAAGAAAGAAAGAAAGAAAGAAAGAAAGAAAGAAAGAAAGAAAGAAAGAAAGAAAGAAAGAAAGAGAGAGAGAGAAATAAAGAAAGAAAGAAAGGGGGAGGGAGGGAGGGAGGGAAAGAAGGAGGGAGGAAGGAAGGAAAGAAGGAAGGAAGGAAGGAAGGAAGGAAGGAAGGAAGGAAGGAAGGAAGAGAAATGTTTTTTGTCACATTTCTGAAGTTCAGGTAGCCAAGATCTTATGAGGACTTTCTCTACTTCTGTCATCCCTCGAGAAAGTAGGAGGGAGAAGGGAAGGGAACAGGAAGAGTTTGCAAATAGAGAAGGGGTCTGAACTAGACCTTTTATCATGGACCCACTTGCACGACTGTGGCAATAACCCCTATGAGGGCTCAACATTCAAGGCCCATGCACGTGCTGGGGGCCATTTCCCTCAGTGGGATGGAGGGTAAATTGCAGCACATGTTTTTGAGGATACATTCAAGTAAACAGCATAAGGTTATCCCCTTGGGGACAGCCCTCTCTTATGCTTGTTGTCATTGCTTATGATTATCATCCCTCTAACCCTCCTACATGCCAGGTTAAGCAAGTTCCATGGTTCTGCCACAGTGTCTGCACCTTCAATATTACTGTCTTTGGTATTACTCTTCGGTATTGCTCTGATACGCTTAGATTTTCTCTCCTGCTAGCAAGCTTGGCATTGTTTGTCACTGGCTTGTTTCTGCTGATTTTTTCTGAGCTTTGCTGGCTTCTTTTGAGATGAAGTACTGCCTGGTTCCTCTTCTCATAAGATTACGTTCAGGAAATTGAGTGAGCCTGTGGGCCCTTCATGATGTGTGTCAACAACGGGGACACAGAGTCCTATACCAGTGGGCATTTGGATTACCATCTAGTTTTCTTCTACTTCTTCTTCTTCTTCTTCTTCTTCTTCTTCTTCTTCTTCTTCTTCTTCTTCTTCTTCTTCTTCTTCTTCTTCTTCTTCTTCTTCTTCTTCTTCTTCTCTTCCTCTCATGCCTTCACCTCTTCCCAAATCACCATTTGACTACTCTTCAATTTCTATCTTAACATCTTTTCAGAAGATATTTTATCCTGGGCCCTATTGAGGGGTATGACTCACATCGCTTCTGTGCTTGAAACTTTTTTCTCAAATTGTCTTTTCTCAGTTTACTTATTTCACTTCTCCATGAGACTGATGGAAATAAAACTGTAACACTGTGAAACTGTATTTTTTAAAGGCTTCTTATAACTTTTATTCAGGCATAGTGCATTGTGTTACTCTGATAAACCTTCTTTGTCCTAAAGTCCTGACTGAATTTTTATCAAGAAAAATTAGAGATGAGTTATTGAATTTCCCAAAATTTTCATTGTAAATTTTTTAAAATGGAAAATTAAAGTTATTTAAATTACTATTGGGAGTTATTTAAAATCCTATTATGCTCATTTTTTACTCCTATGAATATTCTCTCCCTAGTATTAAGTCAAACCTAGACAATAATGTCCTAAATTGAAGTTAATGTTCTTCTAGTTGTGGTTTCATATGCCTAAAATCAATAAAAATAAATTTTAATTTTATCACAATACACACATTTTAAAATACACACATTTTAAGCATCTTTCAAGTAGTTAAAAATACTTTAACTTTAAAAGAACTACATGTGTGTTGAAGAAATTTTAAGAGACACATTCAACATATGGAATTCTGCTTAGAATATCACTGTATTATAGACATTGTATGTAGATGCAATAACTACTGAGAAAAACACTCCAAATGGGTCATGTGTAATAGTGCTTTTGTTATGTGGCTGTTTGCTGGGGTTATTACTCATGTGACATTTTGACAGAATCCCATATGTCAAAATTATAATTCGATGGTGTAACTGATTATGCAGTATCAGCTTTACATTGCAGTGTTTCAGCAGTCATAATATGAACTATTGTATGCCAGAATCTATTTAAATGTTAGACATTCCATGGAATTTCTTTGTGTACATTTTGTTTTTTAAGAATAGAAAACAAAGGATCCATAAAGAATTCTGTGATTATAGTAAAACAACAGAGATTACAACCTGCATGAAGTCTGAATTCATGCCCCCCAAAATGAAATACCTAATTATATTTTTGTCAACTAACAAACTCCATTTCATTTGGAACATTTCACCTCCTTGTTCTATGCCATCTGTCTCACAGGGAGCAATTAATCTACAGCTCCAAACTACAGCATTAAAATTACATTAGCATTGGAGCAGAATACCAGTGTGTCTGGCATTGTCATTTTTATCTCCCTAAATTTCCGTGTTAATTTTGAATAAGGCAGGTATAACATTTTAATCCATTCTGTTTATTGAGAGGACTGAATAAAATATATAATTAGCAGCTCAAATTATGTAACACTACACAGAATGTAGTTCAATAATGCGGTGTGTTTTGGCAATTTAGACTTACATGGGCTAGAGTTTTAGATTAGTCTAGCTCTGTGTAAAGTCTCAAATCATTTGACAAATCCAACTTTCCCAAGGCTTTGACTTTTCAATTCCTGTTCTCTTTTGCAGAACCACATCACCGCCTTCGCGGAGGTCACATGATATAGAAGCAGACGGGTTTTCCCTGCATTGGACATCATCTCTTTTTACCATCCATTCATAACACCCAAAGTTTGTTTGATTTTAAAAGGAGTTTATAAGGTTGTCTAATAATTTTTATAGTTATAAAATTAATGTCAGTGTATCTGTTTGCCCCCACTAGACTGTGAGCTCCTCGAGGGCAGGACTGTGTTTTTCTTTTCTGTATCTCCAGCACCTACGACAAAACATAGCACAAAGTAGGTGGTCAATAAAGTAAGAGGATTACATGAACAAATTAATTCTAAACAAAACATTCACCCTAGGTTTTCAAAAATTTCTGAGATTATGTAAAGACAAAACCTGGACAGGAGTCATATTTGTATTAGAAAACCACTATTTGGGGCTAAACTTTTTAATTTTTCATATTATCTGGCAGCACATCATATTTAATTTGAAGTGGACTTTGGAAGTCATGGGGGTTTTTATTTTGTTATTCAGCATGACATTATTCCCATTCTAACAGATTTCAGTATGTTAAATTACTGTCCTATACTACTAAAATAATGTTTGCACATTATATTATACTATATGTCACTTAAATTACCATTCATACTCTACATTCTAAGACTGGTGCTTCTGCTTTTGAAGGGGAAAATGCCAATTTTTACTGTAATAAGTAATGTATCATAATTAAAATTATTTATTTGGAGATTTTCTCCTGACAGTTGTGGTTTAATTGTTGATTTGTAGTTTTTGAATGCTGGCAGTACTTAGGATCAATTACATGAGTAAACCCAGCCAACAATGGAACATTTTCCATTGACAATAGTGAGTGTCTCAAGCATACTCAGAAAGCCCCATTCCATTCTTAAACATTTTTTATTGGATCTGATTTTGCATTAATTAAATGGGAAAGAACCACCCGCAACACACAACTTAAATTAGATTACTGCTAGAAATATAATTAATATATTTGACTTTGCATTTGTGTAGCACATTGTAGGATGAAATACATTTGCTTTATGGTTCCATTAATCCTCACAATAGCCCCAGATAAATATTAGAAGTGTGGCTTTATTTTATAGATGAGAAAAATGAAGCCATGATGCAGTGAACAACAAGTCTGATCCTACACAAATAGCAAGAAGCAGAGTTAAAACCAAATTTAGATTTAGTGTCCCCAAACATGTAGCCCTTTTCAATATGTGAATTTTGGATACCATGGCCTTAGAGAGGTCATTATGTCCTGTGAAACTACCTATACTTCAACAAATGCAGAAGTAGCAAAACAAGATTACAAAAACTGCTATATTTCAAATGTTTACTTTTTAAGATTGCACACTTTTTAAATACACAATGATATAATAACCTATTTATAGTCTTATTTGTAAATAATTAAATGGGGGCCTGGATGAGAGGCCCTTTGTAAAAAAGAAGCCTAAGTCAAGTGTCTTTCCTTCCACCCTCACATCCAGACCCTAATCCCAATTTAGAAGACCCAAGGGCTGTGAATTACCATGACCAGACGGAGGTAAGGATGGAAGTCACCATGAAAAGGAAGATGGCGAGCTACTCAACATTTTCCTTGCCAACTTCAAAGCTAACCTGAGTAACTTTGGTTTATATAAACAGCAGTCAATTGAAATGAATTTTTCTAGTATTGAAATAAAGTGAACTTTTAATTGACTATGTAATTTCAATAAAAATCAGCCCATATATAACCAAACTTTGTTCATTGCTTCCAAAATGGATGCTACTCGCCCATTTCCAATGCCTAGGCTGAAATAAAGTAAATCTACATGTCTATCAATTTCAAATCTCCATAGCAACTCAATTTTGTTGGAAATTTAGAACATGAAAAGTCTTTGAATGCTTTGTTCTTCTTGAAAGACTCATTTTTTAAGCAATAGTAGCAATGAGGAATTTGGTTATTGGCTATGGGCCTGAAGGCAATGATCAAAATGCTTTAGGAGGTTGACTCACCACTAAATCTTCTAGAGCTTGATCAGGTTTTTGGGTTCTACATCAGCTTTCTAAGCCTCTAAGCAGAAATATTGTATCATTGGAAACCTTAGTTATAACTTAGTATGTCAGGCCAGGGAGATAGCTCGGTAGTATAAGCACTTGCCTGGCAAACACAAGGTCCTGAGTTCAATCCCTGATACCACAAAAACAAAACAAAACATAAATTAGTATGTCAGTGTTGTAGCTTTGTTCCCTACTAAACCTAGTTTGAATACAGGAGTTGTAAATTCTTTCAAAGTTCAAAAAGATTTTACTTAGATTTAAATTACATTACAATAACGTCACTTCTGACTTTTAAACATCATGAATCCAAGAAGGAATGATTCTAGCACAAAGAACAAAAGGGGAAAAAGAAAGATACACGTAAGGCAAAAGCCAGCCAAAAACCAAACAAATAAACAAGCAAACCTTTTATCCATGATTCTATTACTGAGAAGAATGAAAAATACACTTAACAAAAATATATATACCTATATTTAAATAATATATAGGCATATGTGTGTATGTATATATACCTATATATATGGCAGGCAAACATATCTTTCTGATAAAGACATGTCCTTTTTATTCTATTTATATGGGGCCCAGGTTGGTATAAATCGGTCAACCTGAAAATTTCAGTAGTCTTTGTTTGCATGGCAGAAATTCTGCACATGTTTTATCTGATTCCTAAGATAACTTAAAAGGCTCTTTTATGTTAAAAGAGAGGTGAACCTTCTTTGACAGACTTTGCCCACTCTACTTCTAACTGGGCCTCTCTTTTCTCAGGATATAGCTAGCCAAGTATCTCAGTTACATTTATCATAGAGTTTCCTTTGTGAAATAGCAGTAGGGAGGGACATAATTCTCTGCTGTGTATTGTATTTTTCAAATAAAACTTTAAAAATTAAAATAAAAATTGATTTTTTCTTTATGTGTTGGTCTGTATTGGGATGGAGGAATAAAAGATGCATTTTCTTTTCTTTTTACATGTGTCTTGTGGTTTATTAGAAAGATTGATCAGCGCTGGGTCTACCCCATCTGCCTCCACAACCAGTCCTTCCTAGTAAGAAGGATTAATGTAATCATTTACATCTTTAAAAAACTATCATTTTAAAATAAATGTCATCTTAGGTCTGTGTATCTTTAAAAATCTCCACTTTTTGGCTTGCAGATGCTCAGCGGTATAACCACCTACCTGCTTGGCCAGTGTAAGGTCCTGAGTTTGATTCTGGGACCAAGAAAATGCCCCTACATTTAAAAACTGCATGTAACTTGAAAGCCTTCCTAATTCTGATTGTGCACGTTCCATGTGGATATGGGGTGTGGGTTTAGCCAACAGCCATCTTGGTGGCTTCTAGCTTTCCGTCTCATAGCAGCACTCCATAAGCATACCCCAAAGTCCATGGAGAATGTTTCACAATGCTGAATGAATTCTACCAAATTTGACCCTTTCCACCAAGACTAGAACTAGGTGACCTTCACACACTCTATGACAACAAATGTTCCCCCTTTTGCTAAAAGGGATATTACTGATCATTTATAATTTTGTTCATTTAATGACAGATTACTGTATCATTGCTATTTAAATTTGTGCTTTCTTGATTGGAAAAATGTCTTTTCATATGTATTTATTTTCCAAAATGTATTGTATAAAGCCAGCCAGATAGCTCAGTGGATTAAAGCACCTACTTAGGCAGGCATAGGGACCTGGTTCAATCCCCAGCATGTTCTGCCAACCCCGCCCCTGGAGCCTGCTGAGATGGTGATCGAGACTGGGCATGGTGGCGTGTGCCTATAATCCCAGAGCTTGGGAGGCTGAAAACAGGAGGATCACTAAGAGTCCAATCTGTGGAGTGAGACCCTGTAGACACTGTACAAAAAAATACATTTTTTAAAAAATGCATTGTGTAGTTTTGCCAAGGGTTGTAATGCATGCCTGTCTGCTCAGCAGTGGAAGACTGAGCAAGAGCACTGCCCAAGTTCAAGGATAGCTTCCTTCCCTAGTGAGCTTACCGCCAACCTCACCTACATAGACTGTCTCAGAAAATATTATATGTTTTCTCTGCTAAATCCTTTATTTATATATTTTACATGTTTCTGCTAGGTTTCCTTATGGAAATCTTTACATTTTCTAAATATTATGCTTTTGTCTTTTATGTGAAAATACTTTTTCCAGTGATTCACTTTTAAAAATGTATGGAATTATGGGAATTGGTATTATCATAAAGCCTTATTATTATTATTAATTTATTTTTGTTAGTATGGGATCTATAGGGTTTATAGGGTATCACTAGACAGATCAGACCAGTAGTAATCTTCCTATTTTCAGCCTCCAAAGGATGCTAACTGATCCCAAATAGGCGTGGTGTCGTTGCACGTAAAATTCCTGCCATGAACCAATATTTGGGTTTTGTGAGAAATGCTTTTAACTATTGAGACTGACTGTTTGTGGTACTTTTGATTTCAGATGACCCTCTAAGGTTCGAATAAGAATAACATGAGCATCAAAAGCAAGGCCATGATTATATGTTGGCTGTGGGTGAGTAGATTTTAATGCAGGGGCATTTTTCTCACTATGAAAAATAAACAAAGTACGAGACATCCAGCATCATGTTGCAGCATATTAATAAGGCTTAGTCCACATCAGTGATTAAATTTGTTCTCTCAGTGAGTGACTTAAGCATGTGGATCAATGTTAAAACAAATTTATTATGTGATTAAACCTTTGAAGTCTTAAACTATGGTAAATATAAGATTTTAATGCTGTGAAAGTTTCAAGCTCTGTTAGCTAGCTTACCTTACTTGTGATTCAGTGATTTGTGTTCTAAGAGGACAACTTATATTTACACCAGATAAGTCAAATGATAAGGACCTGGTATTTTTAAATGAAGAGTTCATAAGACATATGGTGACAGCATCTGGGATCATAGCCATCCCATTTCCAGTGACTTTAAATTTATTCTGAGTACTTGATGCTAATCATGAATGCTGAATACATATGGAGACAACAGCTGGGCCATCATCAATTGAGGTTCCAACACTGTTCACTTTAACTATATATATATATATATATATATATATATATATATATATATATATATATATATATATTGTTAAGTATATAGCATTGCTTTTTAACTCCCAATTCCCATTGTTATTACTCTCTCCAAGTCTATAGATTTCCAGGAATGCTATAAGTATAACAGAACCAACAGTAAAGTAAACTCTGCTCTATCCAGGTTAATCTAGATATTGTCCTTCAGTTGTTATTCACTGCTTATACCCTGTAAAAACTCATGATATTTGTTTTTTAATCTTCATTTGGGATTAAATTTTGGCACTACTATGTGTATATACATATGTACCTAATTGATTAATTGTTTTACTCATTATAGGCCAAACAAACATGTTTATTTTTATTTTTATATGTTGAATTTTGTCCTTCATGTGTTGAAGTCCTAATCTTCAGTACCCCAGACAGTAATTTTTATTTGAAAAGATGTTATTTGCAAATAGAATTAGTGGAGATGAAACTAGGTTGTAAGATGGTGTGCTCTTAACCAATATGAATGTTGTCTTTACAATAAGGAGAAACTTGGATGTATGTACTCATAGACATGCAACATACACACAGACAATACCAAGTGAAGAAAAAGGGAAAGATGGTAGCAATGTATGCCAATGAACAATAAAGCATTAGAAACAGAGAGACATAGATTCCCTCTCACAGTCCTCAGAAGGAACCAGCCCTCCTGATGCACTGATTTTAGATGTACAGCCTCCAAAACTGTAAAGAAAATAAATTTCTATTGTTTTTATGCCATGCAGCAGTGGCACTCAGCCCCATTAACCAAATGTACCTATTAATTCCCAAGGTACTATGCATAGTGAGAAAGGCACAAAGAGAATCTTGGGCTCTTCACTGCGTGTTCAGTGATCGACACCACAACATTTAAACATATCAGCGTTTATAACTTTCAGTTTACTAGATTAAATCATGTTAATAAGAAACCCCAAATCTTAGCCCCAGGAATTAGTAGGGGCTTTGTGTCAGGGGATCCAATTACACATCCCTTAAGCATCACTAGGAAGCACTGATCTATCTTTTTTAAAATAATTGTATTGAGAAACAAATAGCAATGAGACAGTTGCAAAAGTGATTAGTAGGACATTTCCAATAATTAATACATTGCATATTGTTGTCTTAGTGATAATTCGTTGTACAAGATACACACATGATATCCTGTCCACAAACACTATTAGAACAAATTTGTATGCATTGAATTAAGAGAAAGTAGCTGTATATCTATCTTATTTTGAATATACAGATACAAAATGGTTGTACATTTGTATTCCTTTTTTGTTTAGTTGTGTCAGAGAAGGGTATTTCATTGTCATTTAAATATTTAAGGTGCGTGAATTCAGCAAAATTTTCCAATATACTCCAGCAGTCCATAATAGTAGTTGGTTTTCTGTAGGACTGGCATTGTCAGATGTTTTTGATTTGAGCCTTTTGCAGCTCAGCATATTAATATGGCTTTACTTTTTATACTTCATTTTTACACTTTTCTGCTGGATAGTTAAGACCTAGACAACCCAACAGCTAACATAATTCTAATTTGGGAAAAACTGAAATCATTTACTCTCAGGTCTGGTACAAGACAAGGATGTCCTGTATCACCACTCCTACTCAATATAGTTCTGGAATCATTAGCTAGAGCCATTAGACAAGAGAGAGAAATAAAAGGAGTAAGAATAGGCACAAATCCATCCTAATAGCCACCTTCACTTGAGATCTAAGATAGCAGAGGAGATCTATTTGGAATAGAGGTACTAACTATGGCAGTGGGAAAAGACCAGTGTTGCAATGTGTTTGGCTCCTTAACTGTCTGCCCCAAAGGGACTCATTCACTGCTACTCACTTTTTATTTATTTTTTTTCAAGCCATCACAAATAGGACTTTATTTATCACTATTAAAAATCTGTATCTTAAATGGACTCTTGGACTGGTGGCTCATATCCATCAGCTAGTTCAACTTTAGCTCCAATCTCATCTCCAGTAGCCTCTTCAGAGCTACTGCCTTCACCATGAAGCTCCATGAGTTCTCTCAATTCAAACTTGGGCTTCCACATTTTTACTTTTCTGATGAAGGCATCATAAAGAGATTGACAAGCCTTTTCTATTTCTTTTCCAATTCTATCTGGTATCAGTTTATTGACCACTTCCTTCAAGTCATTTGTCTGCACCTCTTAGGTCGTGATTTCCATCATCTTTTTCCAGATCTGGCAGACCTGTTGATGCTGAGCATAAGGGATCTTCTGTATCTGATTGCTGCATTTTTTAGTAAAGCCAACACAGAACAGTAGAAGCAAGTGACCATCGGTAGTCTTGACATCAACATGAGCTTCGATCATGGTCTGCCATTTCTTGACCGTGGAACACATTTTGTCACAGATGAGGTCCATGCCATGGAATTTAGTCAGGCAGATTTTGCCTGAACATCTTCAGTAATTAGCCTGAATTTTCTAAATGCAGCTTCATCATTCTTCAGATCAGCAAGGCTCACTTCAAACACATGACCTTTGAGCCCATCAGATGCAATTTTGGTTCCTTGAGTTCTGGTGACGAGCGTTTTCCCAATATTTCTTATTTTGAACATCACAGGCACCTTCACATCATACCCATCTTTTCTAAAAAATGGATCAACCACTTTCTTCTTGGCTCCTTTTTTGCCACCTTTCATAAGGCACGACTTGCCTTATGTTCTTGCCTCCCACCATGGTGCTGCCCAGAGAGCCAAAAAGGCACGACTCACCTTTTAATGGACAAACAAACTGAATGACCATATTTGAAAACAAATGAGTGGGGAAGAAATTGTGGAGACACAAGCAAATATCTACAAACAGTTCCAGTGACCATCTGTCAGAATGAAGGTGGTGACAAACTGAAGCTGATTGATTAAATCCTTCATGTATGCTCTCAACAATGCTTTTTCCAACCCTTACTCTGGACCATGTGTCAACCCAATTATCAGCTAAGCAGCAATGAACAAAACCAAACTCATCTCCAGCAAGCTTTAATTTCATTGACAAAGTCAGAAAAATGTAGAAAAACATAGACATGTAGTATAATTTGAGATAATCGTAAGTGTCATGAAGAAAAGAAAAAGAGGACGAGAATATTGACTGTTACTGGCCTGGGGAGGTGAAGGTACAGTAGATATTTTAAGAAATAAGTGCAAATTTCCTAGCACAGTGATAACTGTAGACACCCAATAAATGTTTTTTTTTGTGTGTGACTTTAGCATTAACTAAGAGGATTCAACACTTTCCAACCATTAAATTATAAAACATATATAAACACTAAAATCCCTGATTCCTGAAAAGGATGTTATGAATGTAACTAATGCAAACTTACATTTTTGCTGGCAGCACGAATTCCTTTGGAAAGCAATTCAGCATGAAATTTCATGAGTTAATAAAATGCTCATAGCCTTGAATCAATAATTTCATTCTTGTGAGTCTGTCTCCGGGAGTCATAGAATGTAATAATCATGAAGATGATTGCCACAATATTATTTATGATAGCAAAACAACCTAATATACAACAATAAGGAATGTCCAATGGTTAGCTAGAATATGGGTTAGCACTTACACAAAATACTACATAGTCATTAAAGTACAATTATGTACATTACGTAGCAATGAGAAAATGTTTATGATATAATTTCAAGTTTAAAAAGGATGCAAATTATGCCCTATGATTACTATTATGTAAAATCATACATGTAAATATGAGATTAAAATAGAATATGGAAGAATGTACAAATTTTTAAAACATATATTCCATTGCCATTCAAATATTTTAGGTGCATGAATTCAGCAAAATAATCCAATATAGTCCAGGAGTCCATAATAGTAGTGGGTTATCCACAGGACTGGAAATGTCAGAGTTGTTGGCTTAAGCCTTTTACAGCTCAGCATATTAATATGGCATTACTTTTTGTACCCCATTTTTATACTTTTCTGTTGGATGGTTAAGACCAAAATAAAGCAAGACCTATACTATTTTGTAATGAAATATATATCTGTATATACAAAATACTTAGGTAGCTATACAGCTACTTTTTCTTAATTCAATGAAAAAAAAGATTTGTACTAGTAGTGTTTGGACAAGCTACCATGTCTGCATCTTGTACTATGAAGACAACAATATGCAGTGTATTAATTATTGTAACTGTCCTACTAACCTGTTTTGAAACTGTCTCATTGCTATTTGTTTCTCAATAAAATTAATTTTAAAAAGTTGATTCACAGAAGAAAGTCTTCAAGGGAAGTGTGTTGATTGGAATTCTTTCAGTTACAAGTAATAAAAGCCAAATAAAACTAATTTGGAAATGTAACCAAAAATTTTTTTAAAAAAAACTATATCATCTACTCCTTTACTTGCTTTAAATGTTTAATAAGTACTTCTTTGGTATTATTTACATATGAATTAAAAATAATAATTAAAAGGGGCATGGAAAACAATGACTCTCCGCTCACTGGATTTGATATTCATTGCAATTATTTCTTTTCTTTTTTTTATTTTAAAGAAGGGTCTAGAGGATTTTCAGGGTCTCACTACTGGATCACCCTCATAGTGATCCACCTGTTTATCACCTCCCAAGAACTGGGATTACCGGTGTGTGCCGCCATTCCTAGTCTCAATTGCTGTCTCAGCACTCCTTAGGGGAAGGGCTGGAACAGCAAGCCCAGGGATCCAATCTGCCACCCCTGTGCCTATCTGTAGTTGCTTTAATCCAGTAAGCTATTTGGTTGGCCCAAATTCAATATGGTTGATCTAATCTGACTGAATCTTAAGCAATTTAACGCAGTATCTTAATTCTCAATGTAATGTATTAGTACTTCTGCTTGTTCTATTTTGTTATTGTTATAAGTGTCTCCTCGTGCTTTCAACAGGTACAACCTGATATGGAGTGAATGACCTTCACAGCAATAATGTAGTTCTTTTATATTATTTATATACTAACATGTACACTTAATTTTCCAGGTACTTGTTACTTAAATTTTGCAGACAAGCCACCTGTGACTTTATTGCTTAAAATCAGATCATGAACTAAGGCTAGTTGATCTCTAATAGAGATCATTTTGTCTCACAGGGAGATCTGGTAGGTAATATGTACAGAATATTTTGTTGTCCCAACTTGACAGAGGAAAGTATTTTATTGACACCCAGTCAGAAGACCCCTGAAAATGTACAGGACTGCTACAGTACAATTCTCAAAATGAAAACATATTTGACCTAAAATTGGAATAGTGACAGGGCTAAGAACATAAATTTAATAATAAAGAAAGCAAAATTTTAGTTTCATATTTACTGTAAATGGATACTTTTGAGCCTGCCACTTAGGTTCTGCTCTTCAATTTCTCATTTATAAAATGAAGTTAAATTGTACTTATGCTACCTTGAAGAATGGCTGAGGAAAGTGGGAGGCATATGTGGCAATGTTTTAGGAAGCTAACATGTATCAAAAAATATAATTATATATATTTGAAAAATCTCTCTTTTATGATTTTAGGGCAGGGTTTACAGAGTGTACAGGTTCTCACTATACAGATTGGACTCATAGTGATTCTCCTGTTTTCAGCTCCCCAAGTGCTGGGATTACAGGTGCACACCACCATGCCCAATCTCAATCTCTGTCTCAGCGCACCCCAGGGGCAGGGCCCACATGGCAGGCCAGAAATTCAGCCGATGCCACTATGAAAAATCTCTTGAAAGTGACTACAAAAAAATTAGAGATACCTTCCAAATAGCTGATCCATAATTACTTTCTCCATTTTTAATCTGTTGTTATTCCCCATGGGACATTAAAGAAAATGATAATTCCACACTACTGATACCTTGTTCTCCCTTCTGCCACCAGACTATGAAGTGGCGTGGAACTTACCCCAATCCCCCATATGCTGCGACCACTGAGATCAATTGAACAGCTAAACAGTGCCCAAGGAAAATGGAAGAGAAGCAATTATGATAGGATGGAATAGAATCAATTATAATTCTGTTACAACCAACATAATCAGAGCCTATGTCTTGCTTTTAATATCAGTCTACAATCAAAATGTCTACTTTTTAAAAGGAGCAACTGATGTTTAAAATTTCACTTTCTTCTTAATTTCTTATAACTTTCTTGTTGTTGTTTTGTTCTTTCTGTTTTAAACTATTTTTTCAGGCTTATATCTGGTAACCTAAACAACTAATTTAAAGATAACATCATGCAATACAGCAGCCATTGTTGGGTATCTATTACTTTGTTTATTGAAATTTTATATCATTCTAATGTTTGGTTTATGTTTTGCTATTTTGTATTGTTAAAAATTTTTAAATAGACACTTGTGAAAAAATGGCTGATTCTAGGCCAATGTCAAGAAACATAAAGGAAGTAAGGAAATAACAAACACATGAAGGAGGAAATGTGACACCTTTTCCTTATCCGTTAGTAAATTTCTATTCTTAGGCAAGCTCAGGGACCTGGGTTCAATCCCAGCACCACATGCCATGCCGGCCCCACCCCCAACTTAGCTGAGCAGCACTGGGTGTGGTGGTACATGCCTATAATTTCATGAATGGGGAGGTTCACTGTAACAGGAAGATCACTGCAAGTCTGAGCTGTGGAGTGAGACCCTATACCAAATACTTAAATTGTCTGATAATTTATTATCAGACAATAAACCTTGGATTGCATTATAATGCTATATTATTTGCTTGCTTGCTTAAATTAGCTTTGGCCATCAGCAACTCTTAGTTGGGACCTTTGTTGACATGGTTCACAGTGCATTACTCCAAATATTATCTTGGCAACTGAACAAACAGATGAAATAGAAAAGACACAATTAACTTGCTCTTGTCCCTGTAATCCCAGCACTTGGGGAGCTGAAAACAGGAGAATCACTATGAGTCCAATCTGTATAGTGAGAACCTGTACACTCTGTAAACCCTGCCCTAAAATCATAAAAGAGAGATTTTTCAAATATATATAATTATATTTTTTTGATACATGTTAGCTTCCTAAAACATTGCCACATATGCCTCCCACTTTCCTCAGCCATTCTTCAAGGTAGCATAAGTACAATAATAAATAAACAAATAAATAAATTGTCTGATGCTTCTATAACAAATAACAGATTAACAAAAGGAAAGCACACAAATTACTGCTTAGATGACTGACAGCCTTGAGAAAAAGAAAACCTTCCTAGTTCTACTCTTAATTTAACAAAGAGTGTGTAAAGTGATAAAGATGATAGGTAAACAGGTTATGCTCTGAGGGAAACCTAGGAAGACCTACTTGTTTAGATTCTTCAGAGCTCTGTGTTTTGAAAGGATATTTTTTTATTCCAGATTTATGGAGAATCTCTGGATGAAAATTTTATAATCCTCAGAGGACAGGGACAAGAGCAAGTTAATTGTGTCTTTTCTATTTCATCTGTTTGTTCAGTTGCCAAGATAATATTTGGAGTAATGCACTGTGAACCATGTCAACAAAGGTCCCAACTAAGAGTTGCTGATGGCCAAAGCTAATTTAAGCAAGCAAGCAAATAATATAGCATTATAATGCAATCCAAGGTTTAAAATAAATACTAATAATACCATGCTGATGGAAATAAATAACTGAATAAATTAGTTAATATAAGAACAAATAGGCAAATTGTACAATATAACTGAATAATTTGGATATTCAAACTGAGTGAGTTTGGAATGTAATTTCTTATTCTTTAAGTGTGGCCTACATTTACTGAATTCTATGTAAAGTATGGTACAAAAAAGAATAACTTTATGTTAGAGAAATTTGACCAATAACAGCTTAGCAATGTAATCAAAATTAATATTCGTAGTAATAAATAAAATTTACAATAAATATCCTTGATATGAGGCAACAGAAATGGAGTATAATTTGTTAGTACCCATGGCATAAATCCAGTCTAATATGAGAAAAACATCAAATGTATGTCCTTTAAGAGTCAGTCTACACAATACCTAACTGACAAGATTGTCAAAAACAAGAAAAGTCTAGAAACACCACTGCATTCAACAAGATTCAGGACACTTGACTAAGAAATGAAATATGATATCTTGGACCAGATCATGGAAGATACCAAGGATACTAGGCACAAACTAAGGGAATCAGAATACATTGTGAACTTTAGTTAATAGTAACATACCCTTCAGTACATTACTGAGAAAAGTATGCTATGCTTAAAAGAGTAGATTGGGTCTAAATTTCTTCTAAGATAAAGTTGACTTAAAATGATGTCTATAACATTAAAATTTAAGAACTATTGGAGATTAGTCAGTGGATCGTCTCCTCTACCAAATCATTCAAATGTTCCTTCACTTTCGGCTCTGAATTCCTCTGTTACCAGTCATTCATAAAAATGCTGACCCAGTTGGCAACCTCTATATAAGCACTCGTTTAGACACTGATTAAAAACTACAAGTTTTTAGGATATCTGATGAAAAAAGAATATTAAAAAGAAACACACCTGTGGCTTCTGAAGACAGAGGCCTGGCTGAGTGGGCAGTGAAGAGGCAGATCTGGTTGATAAATGAAGGTGGGGCAGTTACAATGTTTGACTCTTGGTCCAAGAAGCAAGGCAAATCTAGCAGGGAATAGTCAAAGACCCCAAAAGCCATGAAAATAGGAGGTAATCCTGCAGGCAGTCTGGTACAACAAGGCCCAGAATAGGGAAACATGGATGTGGGAGGGGCAAAATAGGATGTCAGAGCAGGGAAGTAGGATGAATGTTACTTGGCAGGTACAAGGGTGCAGTTGATTTGAATAAATCTACTGGCAGGAGCCAGCAGTTCAGAAGCCACTGAGATACTAGGGGATTAAGATCCAGCCTCGCACATCCTTTTCCTCACCTCACGGCTGCAAAAGAAAAGCATCTGATAACAATAAGACAAGACCTCAGTGCTGACGTGATCAGAGTATCTTCTATGCTTATTATCACAGCAGGTATGAAAATAAGAGGATCAGGATAGGACCTGATTAGCAGTTGAAACATAAGATTAGCTTAAGGTATTATTAAAGAAGAAACAACTCAGATTTATTAAATTTATTCAAGAAACACAGAGCACCCATGTGTCAGGTTATTCTAAAGCAATTCTGAAATACTAAATTCTCAGATCCTCATAAGGGACCACAATTTTTTATCATCATTTTATCCTCAGTATTCAGGAAAGTTCATGGCTCATAAATGACCCTTAATAAATATGGTGGTATGTTTGAAGAAAGGTAAGAAGGAAAGAGAAAGGGATAAGGATGGACAGCTGTAGAACAGAACAGAGAAGGATGGAGAAGTGGGAAAGCAGGGGATATGGGAAGATGAAAGAAGGGGCTGGTATTTCTAAAAGCCTACGTGGAATCTCCTTAAATATCTCCTGTCTAGAACAAGATTGGTTCTTTGAGTGGATAATGTAGTTGGGGATAAAGAAAATTATGCTATTTTGAAGAAAAAATGAAAAATCACAGTAACAGTAGAATGGCTGTTTATTGATCGCTGACTATGTGCTAGTATCTCTTCATACATTAGCCTATATGGTCCTGAATAATAAATCATCTTTATATTATTATTTCCCAGATTATATATGAGACAAGTAACAACGCAATTTCCTCTAGATTGTAGGGAATAAAGCCAAAACTTAAGGTGAACTGCTTAGACACTGTGCCGAACCCCAGGCTAGGGGTAAGCAGTCTGTGGCTCTACTTTTGAATAAATGAACTTCATCCACTCTCAAGCAGTTGCATCTATTTATAAGTGTAAGTGCTTTAGAGTCTCATTCAGTCATCACTTTGGAAATGAGCTGGAAACATGTACAGAAATATGAGGATGGGGGCTAAAAGATACCTAGGAAAAGGTAAAAAGTTCTGATATATCCACTATATAAATCAATGCCTGCTTTAAAATTATATATTTATTTATTTTATGTATTTAGTTGCTGAGTCTCCCTACACAGCTCGAACTGATGTTGAGACCCCTGTTTTCAGACTCACAGGTGTGCACCACTACGTCTGGACTCTGGCTGGCTCAGCCCGCTCTAGGGGCGGGGCTTGTGTGGCATGTGGTGCTGGGTATCAAAATGTGGTCGATCCTAAGCAGGGCACTTTAGTCGGCTGAGCTATCTCCCCAGCCCTTGCTTTGAATCTTGCTGATGATTATGAAAGGCAAAAGATAATACACTTTGTGGTGCAATTCAAATGTATACAACAGTCTGAAAGTGATTTTTAAATCAATCTGGAAGGAATTTCTAAAAGTATTCAAATGTAATGTATATCATTATTATTATTATTCTTTTGTATTTTAGGGATGGGTGTACAGGGTGATAAGGGTCTCACTGCTAGATTGGACTTGTAGTGGTCCTCCAGTTTACAGCCTCACAAGAGCTGGGATTATAGGTGTGTGTCACCATGCCCAGTCTCAATTGCTGTCTCAGTGTGCTCCAGGGGTAGGGCCAACACAGCAGGCCTGGGGATCAAACCCTGCCCCTGCACCTGCTTGCATGTGGTTTAATCCACTGAGCCATTTGGCCTGTCCTTGTAATATATATTCTTATACTATGTATGTATGTATGTATGCATATATGTATGTATTTGGTACAAGGTCTCAATACGCAGCTTGGACTCCTAGTGATCATCTTGTTTTCAGCCTCTCCAGCACTGGGATTATAGATGTGTGCCACCAGTCCAGGACTCAGTTGCTAGCTAAGAGTGCAGGTGGGAGGGGCATGGCCAGCATGCCATGCAGTACTAGGTATCAAAGCCCGGTCCCTGAGCTTGCCTAAGCAGGCACCTAGTCCACTGAGTTATCTTGCCGGCCCTTCATATACAAATTATTGAGCCACTCTCTCTCTTTTAAGAGAACCTCTTAATATTATCACCTGGAATGGGTAAGAGTTTCTTAATATAGTTAATACAATAATGATACTATTTTGTGAAACATCATTCATATATATATATATTTCAAAAAAAAATATATATATATATATCATTCAAATATATATATATATATATATATATATATATATATATATATATATATATTTCAAAATAACTAATTCCAACATTTTAATACATTACTTCTCTACTGGGTCCAGTAACAAGATACTGTGGAACTTAAGTCAGAGAGCAGGCATTCATATGCCTGGAAGACTACATGATAAAAATCACTGAGCCTTTCTGTGAATACACTTTTTACTTATTAATGTAGGCTGCATAAAGGGATGCTATTTACTGCTCATGCCAACTTTTGCCATACCACAATTGAGAGCTGCTCAATTATCTAATATTTAAAGAGACATCAAAATTCTGGATTTCATGAGAAAATTTCTAGCATTTATTTGGCTAACCTTTTTCAACTTTTAGGCTACATAATTTCGGTTTGTGGGTCTTAAAATACAGCCTTAAGACAGCTGTTCTCCCACACCAAAATCATAATTCTTTATGACCCTTCCAGAGGCACGCACAGACATTTATTAAGACCATTGACTCTCTGTGTTGGGACACATCGGTCTACCACACTGTGTGAAGCAGGCAGCACATCACGCGACACGCTCAAATAACAGCGATTTCAGTGGCTCATTGAATAGTGTGAGGCATCCCAGCTATTGACACGCTGTGCCATCATAGATTAACCTTACCTTTAATCTGGGACAGGGATTCAATTTTAATACTGAAGTTTACTGTGCTTGTTTCTAGTTGTAGAACTTCTTGCTTTCTTTTCGTCTTCTGGCATTTAGGCTACTGATGTGACTCACTCATGTTATCTATGGTTCTCAATTGTCCATGAGCACATGTTGGATTTTTCCCTCTAGGGTGCTTCCTTAACTAGTTATAAATCATATTTAATTTGTCTAAGTCACTGTACTTAAATAATATTCTATATATTTCACACTTGAACTATTGATTATGTGTTAAAATTATCTCATAAATCCAGCTCTTCCCTTCAGCAAATCAATTTCTGTCCCTTTAATCTCTTCTTCCACTTCATAGACTTTCGCTTGTTATTTGACCTCATCTCATGCCCAATTTCAATGATTCACACTGCTACTGAATAAATATTCTAAAATCATTGTTTATCTGTTGTATATAGGATAAAGCCTATACAAAAAGGAGGCAATAATATTGCAACATAGTATACATTTAAAATAACAACTTTTACCATGCTCCAGTCAAGGTAATATTAGGCCCAGTTCTGCAGAGACCAGTCATTTTCAAACCTTTCTAATTTGTCATGTTCACATTAAACAGTACCTTTGATCATTCTTTCCTGCTTCCTGGACTTAGTGTATCTTTAAAGCTCTTAATAAACATCTGTTCTATTTGATCATGTCTTCAATGAACCCAGATAGTAAATTCTTCCCTTGCCTGTGTTACTACAGCATTCAACATGTGTTTTTACATTTTGGGGTTCCCCCTGTAATATTTGTTTGGGATCTTTAAGGTAACAACCATTCTAAAAAACTTAAACTCCAAAGTATCTAAAGTCATGAAAGTCTTAGTACATATAATTAAATGAACTATTTCAAGATTGTCTGGCAATATAGCATAATGACTAAGACCTTGGATATGGAAAAGAAAAATCACAGCAAAAGAATTACATTTTAAATCTAGCAACTAATGTTTGGGTGATTTTCAGCTTGTGAGATTACCTGACTTAGCCTCAGTTTTCAATTGAGGAGACAATGAAGGGTCAATTCAGAACTAGGAAAAAATACTTGGAGTATACAATAAGACAAAGGATTTATATTTAGAATATAATAAAGCTACTTACAACTCAATATAAAAATATAATAAAAATGGACAGATGATTAAACAGACACTTTACTCACAGAAGAATATGTAAATGAAAAATAAGTACAGAAATAAATCATTTACAGCTTAAGAATTATGGAATTGCAAAACAAAAGGAAATATTATATAACTCAATATAATAGCATTTAAGAAGGATTAAAGGGTCTAGCCATTTTATATAATTTTGGGCATACAGAATAAGTAGAAATCTTATTCTCAACTGTTGAGAAGATAAAATAGCACTACAATTTTAGCAAACAGTTTGGCAGCTTCATAAATAATCAGATGTGTACTCACAGTACACCTACCTATTCCATAACTGAATATTTGTGCAAGAGAAACAAAAGTATATATCCATTCAAAGACTTGTACGTGCAAGTTTATAGAAGATTTATTTATCGTAATGCAAAACTAGATAGAATCCAAGTGTCTACCAGCACTTACGGAAGAAATGCAATTGTGGTACGTCTCTATAATGGATTAAAAAACTGACAAAAAAAAAAAAGGATATGATGTACATGAACAAATGAAGCTTCAATGTAGACAAATATGATAATTATCATGAGGAGAAAAGCTGAGTAAAATAAGTATGTGCTCTACATTTCACTTTTATATTCTTATAAATAATAGAATAGTTTCCGAAGCAGGATGTATGTTTTGTGGCATAAAAAGAGTCTTGGTAGCGTTGAGGGCATCACACAGCAGTAGAGCGCATGCACAGGATGTGTGAGGGCCTGGGTTCAAACCCAGAACACAAAACAAAAGCAAAAGTCTTAATAAATTTAAAGTACTGAAGTAATAATAATGAAATAAAATATAGAAATCAATTTTTAAATGTTGAAAATTTTCTTAATAGATTAAAAATTAAGTAACAGTTCTAAATAACCTATGCATCAAGGAATAACTTGCTATGAAAAATTTTAAATTGTTTTTAATCACTCTGATTGCTGGAAGAATAAAAAGGAAGCAGAAGCCAATGGGGGAAAAATGAGACAAGTTAGGTGATTAATGAATTTATTTAGGTGAGCGATGAAGTGTGTGTGGCTCTAAAATGCAAGAACTATCCAGGTGATCTACATGTTTGAAGATATACAAAATAAGCTTGCCAATAGATAAATATGCAATATGAGAGAAAGACAGAAGTCAAAATTTAATTATGGGTCTGGAGAAATAGTTCAGTGGTTTAGCACCTGCCTGGCAAATACAAGGCCCTAATTTCGATCTCTAGTACCAAAAATAAAATGTTAATTATGTCTTTTGGCTTAAAAAGCAAAAAGATGGAGCTGCAGTCAACTAAAATGAGAAACAGTGAGAGAACCCAGATTTCAGAAAATAACCCTGGAAGTGAGGGGTTTTTTATATATTTGATACAGGGTCTCATCATGCAGCTCATATTTGTAGTGATCCTCCTGTTTTCAGCCTCCCCAGGCCTTGGGGAGTGGCCAGCTCAGCATGCTTGGGGTGGGGGGCAGCCTTGAAGGTGAGTTTTAATCACAGCTACTAGTTTAAGATGTGTCCAGCACTAGTTTAAGTGTTAGTTATGGGCTTATTATTCAGGAGAGAGGTTGGACATAGAGACAAATTTTGTAATTATAATATAAATATGTGATTTATATCTGAAATAAGTCAATTGTTATGTTCATATATACTGAAATCACTAGTAGAACACATGAGGTTTATTCCTGAGATATAGTTAATTTTAAGAGGCCAGGGAGGTTAGGAAGGAAATACTAGTGCTGAACAGTGGCAGGTAAGGTTGTAGGAAAAAGAAGATATGGTGTCTGGAGACCAAATAATAATGTTCTTTAAGAAGGATAAAATAATTATATTTTTTGAATTCTGCCTTTCTACAGGTCACATAATGAGAGCTGACCTTTGATTTAGAAGCTGCCTACAGCTGATCTGAAAAAGGGTATTTGTCCTTCTGATTACAAGGAATTCAAGAAAATAAGAACATACCAAGTGAAACTGCGTATAAAGACCACTTTTTTGAGGTAAGTTGTTCTAAGAGACGAGAAATTGAGTAGTAGCTGATGGAGGATGTTGAGTCAATAGTGGGAGAAAGAATAGCACTTTTATGTAAGGATGAAGAAAATCTAATAGAATATAACTGTCAACTCAGATTCATTGTAATAATATTCTTCAGCATAAGAGGAAAAAAAGGAGATGGGCATAACCCAGAAGCCAGATAACTCTATTGTAACAGAATGGAATACAGAGTTCTTATAAATGACAGGAGCTTTTATTCTGACTGCTTTATCAGTGTAGCAGATTGCATCATCTGGAATGAGCAAACCCAACTCAGTCAGATCCATGCAGTTCTCACTGTGGCTGAGGACATTTACCCACAACAGGAGATCCATTGTTGGCCTGCTCAGGGAGCCTACAGAGGATTTTTTTTCAGGTGTGATCCTGAGGTTGAAGAACACATGTGTGTAAGACAACAGAGGCAACAGCAGGCAGAATGGAGCGGAGCAGCGAGCTAGAGCCCTAGCCACCTGCATCTTCACTGTATAATTCTTATACAGGTATTCATCTCATGTTACATTATTACATCGTGCATGCATGTTTGCTTATACTGTTACGGCCACATAACTGTGTCCCTCTGCACACCAGACCTAGACAAAAAGTCTTGGCCTCCGATGTCCTTGAGTTTTGAAGCAGTCATCCGGCAGTGTTTTGTTGCCTGAATGACATAGAAAAGCCAAAAAGAGAAGGCTCACTTCTGTTTGTTTAGAGGAGCTCCAGTCTTCACCTTCACCTGGACGTGATCTCCTGGCTTCTATCACAGACTCTGTGGCCTTCTATCACAGGACTTTCAGCCTCATGATAAAAACTCACATGGGACACTGCCGTGTGCTCCAGGGAGACTGGATCCTTAGGGTCGCCAGAGCATGGACAGCCTTTTGCACTCCCACACCTGACCTTGTGGGTGGTTGCTGTAAACCCATCTTGTAAATTCTTACATAGTTGTATATCTTTGCTTTAAATCTGTTTCTCTAATAAGCACTGACTGATACAATCAGCTAATCACGCAGAAGGTGAATAAGAACTGAAAATCTGAATTTTCAGTAGAGAAGAAGAGCTATGAAATAGTTTCTTAAGGGAATAGAAAAGGTGATTGAGTGTCAAATAGAATATTGCTGTTGAGAAGTACTAATCCCTAAATGAAATAACTGATTGTGGACACATCAATCATTGCAGCTGCTTATTTTCATCCAAACATTTTCACCTGAGTAGGCATGTGATTTAGATTTAACCATGATTGGACCTTTGTCAAATAAGTACAAGAAAAGTAAATGTGCATTCAAAGAAGTGATTGTAATGATTCATAACTGAATTTAAGGGAGCAAGGGAAGGCATAATTTGAATACTGGCAGAATCACTGGGTAATAACTCACAAGGGATTTGAAAGAAGGAGAAAGACTATGGAGATATAAGAAGGATTTAGGGATGAGGAGATGGTGGGTCAGGAGAGGAAGGAAACGTAAAAGGATCAGCATGTGACATATGTGCATACCAATTCCTCTTCATGAGTGTATTTGTTGTGTACATAAACATGTGCCAATAAAAGGGGAAAAGAAAGTAAGAACATTAATAATAGAGGACAGAAAACGTAAAAGATGTTATTCAGAGACTAGAATGCCTGAATGTAGGATTATGGAGTGTTATGGTTTGTGCCTAGTTGTCCCCCCAAAAGCCTCATGCAGTCTTGGGGCAGACTCTAGAATTTGTGATTCACCCACGGTCCACTAGGTATAGGTGTGAGCACTGTTGAGATGACGGGTGTGAGTACTACACCAGCCTGGGGTGGATAGCCTGAATGCAATTTAAAAGAGACAGTCTTGCTCTCTGTTGCCATTGTCACTGCTTCTACTCCATTTTGCTCTCCTTTTTGCTGCCACCACGAAATATTGCTCTCTATCATGTGCCCCTCTGCCCTGGAGCCAGCTGACTACAGACTGAAACCTCCAGTAACTGTGAGCTAAATAAATCTTTCCTTCCTTCATTCTGAGTGTTGGGTATTTGTCCCAGCAATGAGAGGAGAGTCACTGAGACATGGAAGGAGTTCAGTTATGATACTCTAATGAGTGCCATAGATCATTTGAAGAAAAAAAATCATTAGAGGAAAGAAGGTATAGAAGCTGAGATGTTAAAGATTTGGGAAAAAATAACCTAGAAGAATATTGAAGTCGTCCACAGTTATGACAAGAGTAGTGGTTTACAATAGCAGTATGCCAGGCTCTAACATCATTAGGAATAAGATTACAGTGACTGGAGATGGTGTAAAATGCAGCTGCATCTGTTGCAAGGAATTCACACTCAGTAGGTAGGGCATAAAAACAGAATGGGCTGGAAGGGTCAACAGACTGTGCGTGATTTCTATCTCATTTCTAGTAGAAGTGCAGAGGAAGGAAGAGCTACTCAGAAGAGATTCACAGAAAAAGGTCTGTCCTCAGGAGCGGGCTTGGTTTCAAACTTGTTCTTGTTGACAGCACAATCCTGGGCTATAAGTAGCCCAGAAAAGAGTAACTGTCACTAAATCTGCTTTACTGGCTGCTAAAATGTCTGCTCTGTCCTGACACTTCCTGTGGTGATGTAAGAAAGTGTTCCTGCTGTATATTCTGGCAGCCTCCACCCACCCCCAAACCCTACACAGCTTTGAAGACATCACATCTATTGAAAACAACGCTAGTTTCCATGTAATGAGACAGAGCTCCCTAAGCTCGTTCCTGTATGGTCCTATTTTCTTTTTTCTCTGTTTGTCTGGAGGAAGAGGACAAGCAGAGAAATGATCAGATAGCTCAACACTTTTGGCTACTGTTGCCTTTGGGCACTGGTTCACACCCTTAAGTTTACTTCATGACTGCTGAATAGATCAAAGGAAAACATTTATTTTGATAAAATAGAAAAAAAGAAAAAAGATGTATTCATAGTTAGCTCCAAGGAGACAGAGGAAACCACTTGCCTCAAATTGCCATCTCACTGTGTACAGGTGAGTCAGACTCTTTTATAGAAAGAACAGAAGAGAGGTGAGAACAGCCATCTTCACCTCATTGATCACTTTTTGCAGAAAAGAAAGCAGAGTCCTGCCTCCTGGAGCTGTCATCTGCTTCTCTTATCACTTCATTTGGGCTGTGGAGAGGAGGAGGGTGTTGGTTTTGTGCTCAGCAAGAAGTTTGGAGCAATTCCTTTGTTCCACAAGAAAGAAATATATAACTTTTAAAATTCTATTTCACAATATGCATTAAATTGTTTAAATAAAATAAGAAAGCTATACTACTGGAAAGCAATAAATATAAAACTGAATTATACACCTTGTTTATAGTCTCAAAAACCATAAGCAGGATGTCACAGATCCCAAAAGCAACCAGACGTCATTCTAAACAGTCAACCCACCAAGCTAGGAACGTGTCAAAAGGCTGTAGTAGAGGGCTGACCAGAGAGCTCATAGGACTAAAGCACCTGCTTAGGCAGGTGCAATGACTGGGGTTCGATCCCTGGTGCAGATCCTGCCCCTGGAGCATGCTGAGAGAGCTACTGAAACT